>CAUYQG010089568.1:0-27910 GCA_963574415.1 Tarsius wallacei
TGAAAAGGAGAAGTTGGTGTTTTTCTTTTTGGAAAAGAGAGAGAGGGGTGCGGCCAGTTTTTTAGGTAAGGCGCTAGTGTTTTAAGAGGCTCAGTAGTCAGTGACAGCCTCCAGCCTCCTTCAGCTGTCCTGGGGTTTGTCTGGTTCTCCATGCTAGAAGCCTCGCCACCTGTTGCTCCAAACTACTTCTTCCTGTGGTGCTTTGATGAGGGCTCGAAGCCGCTCGTGTTGCCAAGCTCATAATACAGATTCTTCTCCCAAGGGGGGGAAGAAAATGTCCTCTTGTTGAGGTGTTAAATTAACCCACAAAACTGCTCAAGGGTGGGGAACCATTTAGGATTTTTTCTGGCAACTTAGTTCGATCACTGAGTCTTTTGTCCTTGGCCGCTTGTTGTTGTTTGGATCCTGTAATTTTTTTTTTCCTGTTTGTTTGTCTTTTTAGTTGGGGTCTCACTCTGTCACCCAGGCTGGAGGGTAGTGGCACAATCACAGTTCATAGCAGCCTCAACCTCCATGGACTAGACAATCCTTCTGCCTCAGCTTCTCAAGTACCTGGGACTACAGGCACATGCCACCATGCCTGGCTAATTTTTTGACGAGGTCTGTGCTGGTCTTGAACTCTTGGCTCAAGCAATCCTCTCACCTGTGCCTCCCAAAGTGTTGGGACAATAGGCACCAGCCACTGTGCCTGGCCCCGGGCCCCCTGGTGTTTATCCAGCACAGAAACCAACAAAAATGCCAGCATGTCATTCTTTGATGAACTGGTGAATATATATCCCCCTTAGTACATTGAACAAGGCATATCTTCCTTTTTTGAAGAGGATTCTATACAATCTAAAAGAAAGTGGTTGCTTTTCATTTGGGCAATTTTGAATGCCTAAGAACTTGTCAGAGAAATGACTTCCAAATATACTTAGTCTTAGCAAATCACTTTATTTTCTTATGCTGAATAAATGTGATAATGTAGAACATTTCCTTTTTTATTCTCTATAAGCTGCAGTGTACCCCCAAGGGCTGGTATTAGGAACATTCATTCATTTAGCGTATATTTATTGAGCACATACTATGTGCCAGGGATTGGGTTAGGCAGTGAACAAAATAGACAAAGTCCATGCCTTCCTTCTCCAACACTAAAAAAAAAAAAAAATACATGGTAACAACATGGATGTCCCCCTAGGATGTTATGTTAGTGAAATAAGCCAATCACAGAAAAGACAAATTCCATCTGATTCCATGTACGGGAGCTTCCTGGAGTAGCCAGATTCATAGTGAAGGAGGGTGGTGGTCGCCAGGGACTCAAGGGATGGAACGGGCAGCTGTGGTTTAAGGTATATAGAGTTTCAGTTTTGTAAGATGAAAATATTTGGGGGATTGGGTGCACAGCACTGTGAATATACTTAGCACTCCTAAACTGTACACTGAAACGTGGCTCAGATGGTAAAACTATGGCTTTATGTATTTTAACGCAATTAAAAATAAAATCAAGACCGGGCACGGTGGCTCAAGCCTGTAATCTCAGCACTTTGGGAGGCCGAGGTGAGAGGATTGCCTTAGTCCCGGGGTTCGAGACCAGCCTGGGCAATTTGGCAAGACCTCATCTCTACAATGAATCAAAAAATTAGCTGGGCATGGTAGCATACCCCTGTAGTTTCGGCTACTTGGGAGGCTGAGGCTCAAGGATCTCCGGAGCCCAACGGATCAACAGTGGGGTGACCGTGAGCATGCCACTACACTCTAGCCTGGGCGATGGAGTAAGATTCCAACTCAAGGAAAAAAAATTAAAAACGGTATGTGATAAACTACTGTCTGCTATAGACCACCAAAACACCCTGTGAGCACCATCGTGTATGGTGTGAGGTCAGGCCATGGTCAGAACCATGAGGGAAGGGGCAGTTGGGAGAGTGCTGGAGAGTGGGCGTGTTGTCTTCGGCAGCTCTGAGGGGGCACTCTGGGGAGGTGACATTTGGGCAGAGACCTGAGGAAGTGGGAAGTGAGCTCTGGGACACGGTCTCTGACTGTGTGACGTATGATGTGCTTTTCATTTTGTCTAAACTGTGGAGTGCTTCCAAGAAGCTGATGTCAGGAGACAGCATCCTTCCAGACTTTTCCTACCTGTCCTCACAGGTTAGACTTCATCAGCCTGTGTTGTATCAGGAAATGTCGTGAATACAATAGATCAAGAGCCTTGACACCAAGGATCAAAGCGGGCACACCTTGTCCTCTGAGTGAGTAAAGGTCCCAGAGTGACTGCAGAGGGTGTCCTGGTGACCTAGACTCAATGAGCTTAGACATAAAAATGAGTCACCAAAAAGGCAGTGTCACCTTTCTCCCATGTTCTTTTATATAAGGCAGCTCACGTGATTTGGGGATGACACTTGCTTTTAATGAAGGGAAACAAAACTGGTTCCTGCTTGGGAGTGGAGGTGTAGGATGCTTGTGTGCATATGTGTGTGTGTGTGTGTGTGTGTGTGTGTGTGTGTGTGTGTGTGTGTAGGGCAGGGTTCTGGGTAGAGGAGGGTGGCACAGAACGGTCATCCTAGGGGTCACTTGGAACAAGGAGGGGCAGTAGGTTGACCCCGAGAGGGACGTGGGGAGACTGTGGTCCTGTTTTGTTGAGGAAGATGCCTGCATAGAGGTGATGAGGTGATGAGGGGCATCCAGGTGGTTGCATAAGGAGGAATGTCTGTAGCCAGGGTGGTTTTTTAAAACTGTTCCTGTACAGCTTCGCTGTTCCATTTACCACAGTCATTTTAGTCTTTCCAATACAGCTTTTTTAACCTAAAAAAACCCCAACTGAACCTTAGGTCAAAGCTTCAGTGGTTTGCTGTGTCTGAGAGAGGCACATGTGATCAGCTGTCCCTCTGTGTCTGTTCTGTATCATCTGAGGAACTGGGGTTCCTTAAAGGGTTACACGAGGCCAGCCTGCGATAAATGACCTTTCAGCATTCCCTGGAGTCTGGAACGTGGTATCACAACGTGTGTATATGATTCCTAGTCTGCTGGCTTCAGCGAGTGGGATGAGCTTTGGAAAATTTTCGAATGTTTCTCATAGCCTGCAGGGCCGCAGGGTGGGCCGCCGTCCGGCTCCCCCTGCTTCCTTTGGCCTGGGCCCTTTCTTCTGTCCCCAGTCCTTTACTTCTGCCAGACCCAGCCTCCAGGGACACCAAAGGTCCCCCAGGAACCCAGGCCCCCTTGCTGCCTCTATGCACGCTGCTCCTTTTTTGGGACACAGCCAGGTGATGAACTGGGTACAAAGCCTGTCTTCCCTTGTTAGCCGTCTGTTTCTTCTGCTGCAGTCTGGACCACTTGGGAACGAGGACCTGTCTGCTCCATCTTGGCGTCTCCATTGCGGGTACAGGGCCTCTCTTTGGAGTTGCTGCATTCATTGTGTTGACCGTAGGTGGTCCAGGCGGGTGCCCAGGTACTGGGGGCACAGGCCATCCCTCATATGGTGTCCTTGTGAATCCTCAGGCAAACACAGTCACAGAAGGAATGGAATCAACTGAGAAGTCTGTAGCATTCAGGGGTCAGGGAAGAGAATATTCGCTGACCACAGGATGCAGGAAAAAGGGCTCCTGGAATGCTTTGCATGGAGTTTGGAGTTCTTGATGCTGACTGTGCTGTACTTTCGATGGGGGCAAAGTGCTACTTGATTTTCCTACCTTTTGTACAGCTGTTCCTGCTTATGGCTAAACTCTGTCAGGCTTTTAAGGAAGGACCTTAAGTTCCATTTCACGCCTTTCTGTCTGGGCTGTTTTTCTCCTTCCTCTTACACCTCGAGTCATTGCCGGGTCCCTCGATACTCGGTTGTCTAGCTCAGGTGTCCCATTGGTTGGCTCCAGGGTCACGTGGCAGTCTCACCTCTCTGCTTCTCGACTTCCCTGCTGGCAAAATGAATTGTCTGATGCCCGGCCTTCCCTGGAGAGCTATTCTGAGGCTCATGAGAGAGGAGCAGGCAGAAGGTGCCTGTGGGCTCCTTGGGTTGACTTGAAGACCTTTGTCTTTTTCTTCTAATTCTCAAGCCCTATCTTTTGCTCTGGAGTTGGAGTCCGAGGGGACTGTGCTTATGTCTCTTAGAACCTTAGATGGGGCATGCTGCCTCTGTACTCCAAAGGCAGCAACTCCTTCATTGACCCATCCCAACAGCACAGTGGCATCAAGAAGGACATGGAAGGATGTTTCTTTGACTCCTTCAACTTTGTATTCCAGTACGAGCGTACAAAGGGCTCGGTACTTGTTCACATTTAAGCTTGCCCTGGACAGGTTAGTTTTGCACAAAAGGACATCAGGTATTGTTCCCAACAGCGGGGATGGCATTGTAGCACCGTGTCCTCTCTGCCTTGAGGAGTGGCCTGCTTATAAAGGAAGCTTTTGCATGTTGTCAAGCCTACTGGGGAAGCTGAAAGCATTTAAACAGTGTAGTGCATTTTGGAACCAAAAGCTGTGGTCAGGAAGAAAAGTCATCTAGAATAGATGGGGGTATCTCCAGTGACGTATAATTGTCATATGGGATCCTCCTTCATGCTGTTCACTGTGCTGTAAGTTGTGTCATTTCCTTCTGCACCCTAGGTCAGAGTCCATTTAAGAAAGCCGGTTGTGAAATAGACATGGTGATCACACCGATGTGATACAGTGTATTCTCACAGTATTTACTGGCATATGCACTGAGCTCAATTTTGTACCTAAAGCATAAAAGTGGATGTTTGTATCAAATTTTCACTCTCCAGGTGTACGCGTCAGTATTTTTCCAAGCGGAGAAAGAATAATTAGTAGAGAGTAATGGCAAACCTCTGGGGCTCACATCACAAATGATGTGAAAGTGTTTTTGAGGGCAGCCTCACAGCCATCTTTGTGCTAAGCAGTCTAGGAAAATAAAGTAGCTACCAAATGGGAAAGGGTAGAGCCGGTGGGGAAATTTGTGTGCGATTCATTCTTCTAACTTATATCACAAATAAAGAGGATCAGAAGAGCCAGGTGCCCCTGCGCTGTCAATTTCAGGCAATGCCATCACAGAGGCACATGTGAAAGTTTGATTTTCCGTTTAGTTTGAAAGCCATGGGCTTCAGGAATGGCTGCCATGTCCACTTCATTATCTGGAATTTAGACTCGTGCAATAATTGCTGAAAAATTGGCACAACTGCAGTGTTGGCTTTTGTTGGGGATAAAAACAACTTTAGGCAGGAATGAGAGATTTCTGCGCTCTGAGACCAAGCTTCAGAGCCCTTCAGATTCAATAAGAATAGGTCCTGGATCATGGAACTTTCTAAGTTTTCTTAGTACAGAAACTCACCCTGGTTTTCATCAGGGAAACTGACGTTGAAGTCTTCCACAGTGAGGGAAGCAGACCACGGCCCTTTTCCCGGCAAGTGAGGAAGTGCTCTGGAACGTTCTCAGCTAAAGTCCTATTTAGCAGGATTAGAATATGTCGCCTTCTGCCACTGCCTGGTCCCTTTCTGAAGAAAGGGTGATTTATGTGTCTTTGGCTCTTCTCGTGGTATTAATAACGTCTCGAGCCAGCTGTTTTATTGGGTGTACACAGAGGGTAATTAGAAACAGCCGAGCATCCCATGAAGTTGAGTGGAAGAGGAAAATAACAACAACACATATCTGTGCCAGGATTGTGTACTGGGTAACAGACGAATTAGCATGAAACAAAATTTACTTTGTATCCTACCATTTTCCAGAAAGAAGCTAAAGTCTTCAGGCTGAAAATACCCCTTTATTGAAATACGCTCACTGCAAAAATCATAGCCTTATTTGGTCAAAGACTCCTGACTCTGCTGTTCACACAGTAATTATCATTTCCCTTCTGTCAAACTCCATCATATTAGAGAGCATTTTCTGCCAGAAGTATTTCTTCTTTTTACCTGGCAGTTACATGAACGTTTCAGACTTCTGAGGGATCTCATTTAAGGAAATCAACTCTTAAAAACATATTGCACCAGGGACTTATAGTATCCAATTTGCCTCAGAGTCAGTCCTAGAAACCGGGGTGGGATGGAGCGTTTGGGCTCGGTTTTCGCTGGTTATTTGAAATTGGTTCTGCTCCGATGATGGCTGAGTTGGGAGTACTTGGTGAGGCAGCCACAGCAGCCGCTGAACTGGGGCCTGGTCTAATCAGGCCCCGCTCTTCTTTCCCTCAAGACAAAATCTAGACACGAAAACGTGACACTTTGGCGGTGGCTGGTGAATGGTTCCTTTCATCCTCATTCACAAATCACAGCCCGTTGAGAAGAAGTCGGTGTGGAAGCGCACTGACACACCTCAGGCAGGCACGGGCAGGGTCGAGGCTGGCAGTCTCTGGTATTTGCAGCCTGGACATGCATGTCTGCCACGGTTGTCCCTTTGGCTCATTTGGAATGCGATTCCTCACTGATCGTGGAGATGTAATTGTAGCTACTTGTGTGTTTTGCCAGAGGTTATCAGTGACTCAGGGAAGCCTCTGAAAAGAGAGGTGGATTCACCTGTCATGGAAGACAGTGCTCATCACCCTCGAATATCTGTAGGAATCACCTTGGTAGATCTTCTTAAAATCTGATTTTAAGAAGGGTCTGGGCCATGCTTAGCGGCTCAACCTGTCATCCCAGCACTTTGGGAGGCCGAGGTGAGTGGATTGCCTGAGCCTGCGGGTTCGAGACCCGCCTGGGCAACTTGGCAAGACCTCATCTCTACAATAAATCAAAAATCAGCCAGGCGTGGTAGCACGCACCCATAGTTCCAGCTACTTGGAAAGCTGAGGTGGAAGGATCGCTGGAGTCCAGCAGGTCAAGGCTGCGGTGGCCAGAAGCGTGCCACTGCACTCCAGTCTGGGCGACGGAGTGAGACTCCAACTCAAAAAATAAAAATAAAAATAAATAAAAAATAAAAAAGAAGGGTCTGATTCAGAAGGTCTGAATAGGCCTGAGTCTGCATTTCTAGCCAGCTCCCAGGGGATGCTGCCCACCCAATCACGATTTGAGTCACAGAGGTCTCAACTATTATTCATCCACTGTAAGTAATGGTTTCACAAAGATGTATGATTATCATGAATTAATGATATTTATTTATTGAGTTCCTATGGAACCTGATCCTGTATTAGGAAGTGATTTATAAATGTCCAAAGAGATTCAACCGTGTGATCAAAATATGTCCACCTTTTTTAGTTCCTGTTCTTCTTAAAGCTGAGGTTTCCTCCCCTTCCAGATAGCCTCTCGGGCATGGTCACCCAGGAGTGCTCTACCCTGCGGGGAGCTCGTGCGTCACTGCCATGTTAAATGCTGGGGTGCAGCCTGCCTTCCTAATGCACCCTGCCATCTCAGCTTGCTCTGGCTGCCGCCTGCCTTCAGAATGTTTGGACAATAGGAAAGTCTGTCTGTTCACCGTGTCCCCTGAATTCCGAGGGGGTATGTGTCGAGCTCTCTGCCGGAGAATGTTTGCCTTCTCTGCTCCGATGGCACGAGCTGATTCCAGCATCCTAGGGAGTGATTGACCATTGCTTCCTCATCCTCAGTTTTGGGATGGAGCCCAGATCCTGGGACCAAAGTTCCCTTCCGTGGTCCGCACCGTGTCTCAACAAAACCTTACCAGCTGCCCATAGTGTGTTCTTACATGCAAAGATGACACCCTTGACTTCCTCGTCTTAGGACAGATAGCTGGTTGTTCTTCCAGGAGAGGCAGAAGGGGAGATATGTCTGCATAGATTTGGCCTTATTCTAGTTAAGTCCTGTTTGTGATTAGTTTTAAACACTTTGGTGATGCTCAAGAACACAGTCTTTAATAAGAGAATATGCCAGTGATCACTCGAATGATGCCAGTGAGTTCGCACCTGTCATTCCGCCATCATCCTTTTTGTTAACACCTGACCTTGGTGCTGGACTTGCTTACCTGAAGTGCCTTGACTTTTACTCAGGAGCATGATGCTTGAGAGCACTTTGAGCAGAGAAAAACTGAGTGATCAGAAAATAGAGTGAAGAGGAATTCATCCGCTGATGTGGCAAGGCTGTCACTTTGAAAAGGGAAAAGCTGTCTGTCTTTCTGATGGTTCTCAGCTGGGGCAGACTCCCTCCCCTGGCCCAAGGAGAGAGATTTGGCCACACCAAGAGACATTTTGGCTGCCCAAACTAGAGGATGCTCGTGGGCAGAGGCCGGGGGTGCTGTTACACATCCTACGGTGGGCAGGACAGCCCACAGCAAAGAATCATTTTGGCTCCACATGTCCATAACATCAAACCTGACCTTGAAAAGCCCTGCTCTGAGCATTGCCATTTTTTCCCTATCAGACAATATCTTAGACCGTCTTTCTGATGTTTTATCCAGATCCCTGGAAAACCCTCCCTCTTAATCTCAAGAGTCTAGGCGAAACCTCCAGCATTTTGTCACAGATGTTCTCTTTTTGGTGACGGGGCTTGGCACAGTCTCACGGGTTGCCTTCCCAGCTGCCCTTGCTCGTGTACAGCCTAATCAACTGGACCCAGGCTCCTGGAGGCTTGGTTTACATTTGACAAAGTTATGTGAGATGACCATGCTGGATTTCGGCATGGTATGCAGCTTGAGACGGTTTGGGATGCCATTGGCTTTCCTTCTGAAGATTCTCTGGAAACAGAAGCAAGAAGTAATGAAGGAGAAGCCACTTAGCACGGGAGGCGTTTTTTGCACAACTTAGAAGCGATCAGGGTTGGAAGTCAGTCCTCAACCCTAACTGTTGCCCCTGTGGATCCTCCTTGCCGCGTGTCTGAGTGGCGCTGTTGGACAAGGCGCGAATGCTGAGCGTGTTTATTTGAACAACAGTATCCTCATGGGTTGAAGTCAGCAGAGCACCGAGGGAGGCTGCGGGTTTGTGATCTCTAAGTCACACATCTGTGCTCATGCCTTTTGAAGGGTCGTTTTGCCAAGTTGGAAAGAAAACCCTATCCAAGCATTAGAAGTCTGACATATTATTCAGCTTGTTGGGAAAAAAAGCAAAAACTTCTTTGTGGTCAAAACACTCGAGGTCGACTGGACCACGGTGTATATCATGCGTGTAAGACATCCACTTTGGGATGGAGAGACGGCCCTAGACATCCTAGCAAGCAAAGACGTCCCCCTCACCTGCCCAGAAACTCTTGCGACTCTTCCCCTATGTCTTGGCCATCTTGCCTAGAGCACTTGGAATTTTCAGTTGCTTCTTTTGTGTGTTTTGCTTGAACGGAACACCTGCCCCTAATCCCATCAGTCTGGGATTATCTATGACTGATCTTCCTGAGGACACCGAACACGTGTAATTTACATGACTGAGTTTTTTTCCCCTAGTTGTACCTGTTTTTCTTTTAGTGGCAGTAAAACATAGTATACAGTGTATCACTCTACTTGAAGCGTCTGTTTCAGCGGCATTGAGTATGTTTATGTTGCTGTACAGCCCTCCCCACTGCCATGTATGGGACTCGTCCTCATCCCAAAGAGAAACTTTCTATCCATTCAAGGACAGTTCCCGTCCTCTTGTCTCCAGCATCTGGGAATCTCTGATCTACTTCTGGTCTCTATGAATTTGAGTATCCTGGGACATGTCTTTCTGTGGCTAGCTTATTTTACTGAGTATGTTTTCAGGGTTCATTCATACTGTAGCCTGCATGAGAATGTCCTTTCTTTTAGGGCTGAATGGTGTTCCATTGCATGGCAGACCGCATTGTGTTGATCCACTCATGATTGATGCACATTTGGCTTATTTCCACTTTTTGGTGATTGTAAATAATGTTGCTGTGAGTATTGGTGTACAAGCATCTGTTTGAACCCCTGTTTTGAATTTTAGGAGCATATGGGGGGGCCCAGAAAGCCGAAATTTATTTATGATAAATTGTGCATTTATTCTTCCACATTTAAACGTCTGTCTCCTTCAAAGGACGCTCCGATTGATGCAATGCACTTTTTTTTGTTGTTGGAGTCTCACTCCATTGCCCAGGCTGGAGTGCAGTGGCACACTCACAGCCACCCCAGCGTCAACCTGCTGGACTCCAGCGATCCTTCCGCCTCAGCCTTCCAAGTAGCTGGAACTACAGGCGCACGCTACCATGCCTGGCTAATTTTTGACTTATTGTAGAAATGAAGTCTCGCCAAGTTGCCTGGCTGGTCTCAAACCCGCAGGCTCAGGCAATCCACTTGCCTCAGCCTCCCAAAATGCTGGGATTACCGAGCCCAGCCTCAATACGTCTATTGAGGCATTTTTTCCACTGTTCAGACCAGTTTTTGAACTCATCCATTTTGATGCCTTTCAGTGTGTCTGCCGTCTTTTGTTTCACCTCTTCCTCATTGGCAAAACATTTCCCTTGAGGACTTTTTTCATCTGGGGAAACTCCAAAAGAAGCCATTTGGGATGAGATTGGGTGAATAGGGAGGGTGGGACACACAGGGGTCATTCTGGTTTTGGTTAAAAACTGCCGAACATTCAACGCAGTGCGGGCAGGTGCGCTCGTAAATCACCCATCATGAAATGGACAAACACATTGAAAGAATCTCCAAAAAAATTCACTAAAGCCAAATGCAGTCTCTTACAATGCCTGCTGGTCCACTGAGGCTAATGGGTTCCTAGAACATTCACCCAGCGGAGGAAGCCTGGACTACAAGGGACCTGCTCTCCAGAAGATAGTTTTGAGATTTTGGGGGGTCCCCTTTGTATACCCAGAAGTGGAATTGCTTGGTCATGTGGTAATCCTGTGCCTACCTTCTTTGGATGCTGCCAGATTCTTCCAGAGAGGCAGTCCATCTTACACTCCCCCAGCAGCATGGGAGGGCCCACTATCTCCTCATCTTCAGCGACACTTGTTATTTTCCCTTTTTTTTTTTTTAAGTCATAGTCATCCTGGTGGTGTGAAGTGATATCTCATGGGCTTATTTGCATTTTGCAAATGAGTGTTGATGCTGGACCCTTTTTGTGTGCTTATTGGCCGTTTGTGCAACTTCTTTGGAGACATGTCTGTTTAAGTCCTGCACCCAGTTTTGAATTGGTCTGTTGAAGTTGTATTTTTAAAAGCTGAGATTTCCATGTATCGAGTTAAATACTTATTTTACAGCATTATCTCCAGCTGATACTGGCTGTGTCTTTAGGGGAACCTGAGCTCTTTACTTTTTATTATTATTTTTTTGTCAGGGTCTCCCTCTGTTGCCCAGGCTGGCATGCAGTGGCATGATCATGGCTCACTGCAGCCTTGACCTCCTGGACTCGGGCGCTCCTCCCACCTCAGCTTCCCCAGTAGCTGGAACTACAGGCACACACCACGCTTGGCTAACTTTTTAATTTTTTTGTAGAGACGAGGTCTTGCTATGTTGCCTAGTCTGGTCTTGCACTCCTGGGCTCAGATAATCCTTCTGCTTCAGCCTCCCAAAGTACTGGGATTACAGGCGTGAACCGCCACACCTGGCCTGGGAGACCTGGTCCTGTCACTTGGTCACGGCTTGTTTTTAAGTCTTAATTTCTTCATTTGTAAGAGGAGGTGAAATTCCCCTGTCGCCCTAGAGCTCTATGATGTTGTCTCATCTAAAAATCCATTTTGGAGGAGAAGGACAGCATGTAAATGGGATTAGTCTATCTTTATTATGTTTTACTCTGAAAATATTTACTGTGATTTCCAAATATGCACAGAGTGTTCCCTTTTGTACTTTGGTTGGCTCTGCTTTGCACTGGGGATCAAAGGATGACTTTGTCCAACTTCAGTGATATATTGCGTGGTGATGTGTCATCAGCCTGACAAGTCAGGTCAGAAAATGATTGGCCTGAAACATCTCACAGGCTTACAGATGACTCTGTATTTTTCTTGCTTAGTTTTTAAAATCAAAGTTCCCAGAAGAACTTGGCCAGAAACAGAATGACTCCATGGTGGCCCGAAGGAAGCACAGCTTGTCTGGAGCGGGATAAAAGGTTGGAGCCGGGCTGGGCCTGTGAGGTTAGAGGCTGTGTTTCTCTTTCAAAGGAAACTGAACGGATCGCCCGCCCACGTGCCTTAGAATGGGCTGGGGCCTGGCTGCAACCTGTAACACACGTCCTGTTCAGCGTTGAACGTCTCAGCCATAAGGACTTAAATCCCCTCGCTGGGGGGAAGTCAAAAACCAATTTAAAACTTAAGGAAAGTAGTTTTAGAGTAAATGAGGAGGGTGTGGTTTTTCAAATGCATGTTTGAATTTGTTGGTCTCTTGCCAGTTCCCAGAGTTCTCTTACTTTTTTTAGATGGACAGCTTCTTGTATTTTTCTTCATGCAGAATGAATGAGAAGGCCAGACGCACAAACATTCTTCAACAGTCAGAAAATGATGCTGAGCAGCACGAGTGCTGGGAAGCTGCCCCCTCTGGGTCCCCAGGCAGTGGCTCCCTTTTCTTCTGGGAGATGGGAGGATGGAGGAAGGACAGGCGGGGTGTCAGTCCCCTAGCTTCTCCTGCAGGGTCCCTAGGGGTCATTTGTGTTCTTCCAATGTACTCTGCGCCCGATCTTTGCTTTTGTAACCCCAGGAATCTCACTGTGGGTTTTCCAGAGCTCTACCTGTATCTGTGTCAAGAGTCTCTTTATTGCACGGTGGCTCACACCTGTAATCCCAGCGCTTTGGGATTATTTGTTTGTTTGTTTCTTTTTAGGCCATACCAAAATTGTGGATTTTTTATGTCGTCGGATTTATCAGTCTGCTTCTCACTTATGTGTAATTGATAGGGAAATTGATTTTTGATGACATTCTGTTAATCAAATAAAGATACCAAATTCTGCTTCCTTGAATCAGCTGTTAAACCCTTTCAGTCTTACACAACAATCCAGGGGAAACCAGGGTCCCACATAGATGTATGGGAGAAGATCAGAAATCTTAAATGAATCGCAGCTAGCCCTACTGAGTTCCTTCTGTGTACCCAGCACTGTCAGGTAACTTGCACACATTATATCTTAGCCTTTCTACAGAACCCTGAGTAATCAGGCTCTTATAGTTACCTTATAGATGAGGAAACTAAGGACCAGAGAGGGTAAGGAACTTAGCCAAGGCCACAGAGCAAGCAGGTAGCACAGCTAGACTCCAAACCCAGATGCCTCCAAATCTCAGGGTCATACTTTACCCTGTGCTTGGTGCTGTCACAGAGTTGGGGGGAATTCCCAGGGAAAAGACCCTAGTTGTCATGCCTGTGAGATCCAGCTTCTTTCTGCTTGGCTTGGACAGACCCACTGAGGACTTTCTTCCATCACATTCGGCTCAAGCTGTTCACTGAGTCTTAGCTCTTGGTGTGAGCTCTGTCATATGTTTGGTGGACTGTCTCCTCATCTGTAGAATGGGAAGGAAATGCCCACCTCATAGGATGTTCTGAGGGTTAATAAATATGTTTCAGTCAGCAGAGCCATGTCCATGTGTTAGAGGCTATTATTGTTATTATTTTTTTTAAGTTTTTTTGAGTCAGGGTCTTACTCTATTGCCTATGCTGGAGTACAGTGGCACAATCACTGTCACTGCAGCCTCGACCTCTTGGGCTCAGGCAATCTTTCCACCTCAGCCTCCCAAGTAGCTGGGACTACAAGCACACGCCTCCACACCTGGCTAATTTTTTAATTTTTTTGTTGCTGTTGAGACAAAGTTTTGCTATGTTACCTAGGCTGGTCTCAAACTCCTGGGCTCAAGCAGTCCCTCCTTGGCCTCCCAAAGTGCTGAGATGACAGATGTGAGCCACCGTGCCTGGCCTATTGTTATTATTAATTGCCTGATTACCACATATCATATAATTGATTACATCAAAATGTAAATTTGTTGAACTATAGCAACCAAACCTGCTTCAATGTATTGTCAGACATATAAAATCAGTATTAACAAATTTAGCCAGTGTATATTTAATTTCTTGTGAGCATTAAATTAAACTTACAAAATAGCATAAGTTGATAACATTGCCCAGTACTTCAGTATTTTGGAATTATTTTGCTTCAATTTCAAGCCTGATTCTGTGTATAGTTTTAATGAATTTTGAGAGAATCAGAAGAGCTTTGATCCCATTTTATTTACTACTTGGAGTTTCCGTGAAGAATTTGAAACTGACAGCTCTGCAGATGACATGTTTTACACATGGGTGGCCACTCTATTGGTGACCAGAGAGCAGAGGTTTTGTTAGGACTCAAAGCACGAAGGGGAAACTGATGTCATTTTTGCTCCTTTTAGAATTCTTGGCCTTGAGAACATAATATATAATTTAACCTTAAAATCAGAGATGCTGAAAAATGTGTAAGTCCAACATGCAAGGTGCCCAGATCCTGACAACTTGTTATTGTCTGAGATTATTTAGGACGTCGTGAGTCACATAGAATTGAACTGTGGCTCGTCGTGGATGGGGCTGAGGAGTTCGAGGGCTGTGAGCAGAGATGGGAGGAAAGCCACATGTCAGGTGTCACTCTTTTAGTGTCACAGGTGTGTCCTGAAAAGTCGGAAGCTGACAGGTGAGAGATTGCACCCAATGATCCCGCCTGTGAGTGAGAGGGGTGACCGTTTCGTGGCCACCTGTGAGGTGTGGTCTTGAGAAGTAACTGGGGAGACACTCAGAGCCCAGAGGGGCTGAGAGAACAACATATGCATTCTTTCCACTTTATAACTCAGAAAACAGAGGCCCAAGAAGAAAGGGACTGCCTCAAGGTCACAGTCGGTGACAGAGCTCAGATGCAGACCCAGGCTTCTGAGTGCCGTCGCACTGCCGAGGGAGATGGCTTCCTTGAGGTTTAAATAGAAGTGGTATCTATTGGACGATGCTACCTTGTGGAGATTTCTGACGCTGCTTATGTGTGTAGGAGAAGGGTGTCGGAGAAACAGTCTGCCCCAGCTGCTGAATTGCTAATATCTTTTTCTCAGCAGCCTGTTCCCCCCTAAATCAAGTGAGGGCAGGAGTCACTGAGTAGCTGGGAACAGCTGGAGTGACCGTGCTCAGGAGAGAATATACCTGCAAAACCGAATATTCCCTAGTCATTTGTAAACTTTTGTTCAGCAAAATAATGAGTAGGTTATGTCTTGTAAACTCCGGATAGAAATTGATGTGTGGAATATCAAACCCAGATATTCAGGGATTCAGAATTTCAAAAACACAGCAGTCACACAGGAGAAATATCCAGACAGGCCTCTTGTCCGAGCCACAGAAGGCCACTAGCTGCCTCAGGGGCTTGTGCAGGGCCTGGTCATGATGGACACCACCATCCTCTGCCATTTTCTGGAATCACCCCAGGGAAAAAATTGAGACGGGACATCCCAGAGGAGCCCAGATCCAGGAGACAGCCTTTTCCCTGGCTAGTTCCTGGAGGGGGCCCAGAATACCATGTTCTTAGATCATGGAAAGGGGCTAGGGCAATGAAGTCGCCATGAGTCACTCACTTTGTGGTTCTCGAAGGAGTCACCTCTGGCCAGAAAGTGGGAGATGTCTTTCCGGTGATTCATATGTCTTCCCCGGAACACTTTGACTTCCTGGAATTGGAAATGCAAGCTCAAGTCTGTCAGCAGTGACTTTTGTTTATTTGTTTATTTATTTTAAAGATGTGGGGTACAGTTCAGGATTGGGCAGACAAGTGGTCATCGTCCAGGTAAAGTTTGGGCCTCCCTTTGGTCCCCACTTTGCCTGGTTTGAGATCGGCTACCCTTATTGATGTTTTGTGTCCCCTCCCCTGACAGTTTCCTGCTACTGCCAATCCCATTCTTGTAGTGTTATGATAATTGTTCAGGGTCTGCTTATGAGTGAGAACTTGTGGTACTCAGTTCTTTGTGTCTGTGATAGATCACTGAGTGTTACAGACTCTAAATCTATCCAAGCTGCTGTGGAGTCCATAAGTGTGTCCTTTATGGCTGCATAATATTCCATTGTCTATATGTTCCACATTTTTTTAATCCAGTTCCATTTTGATGGGCAGCACGGTTGGCTCCATGTGTTTGCTATTGTGCATAGTGGGCAGTGACTTTTAAACATGTCAGATATCAATGCCTGTCCGTCCTGCTCTGTTCTCTTCTCCTCTCCCTGCCCTCCAACCCCAATCCTTCAAATGGATCGTCCTGTACCTAGCCAAATATTAGGTGGCCACGGGGGCAGAGAATTTCACAATGTCTTCAGAATGATACACAGGTACGTCCCTCTTTTTCTTTCCTACAGTACTTATGATGCGGTCTCAGTCTAGCCCGTCATGCGATGAGATAGGAAGCATGTTTCTTTGGAAAGCTCAGCTAAGGTGAGATGCAGACATCTGCTGTGTGCCTGTGTCACGGCCAGACAGGGTGTGTTGAGATGGGGGTGGAGGGGACTTGGGGTCTACTTACTTCTAGCCCTGAGCATGCGTCTGTGAGTAAGGAGACAGGGCATTGGCCTGGCCTATGGCTGGTGGTGAAAGCTCCATTCTATTCTGTGTGGTTCCCTCTTCGCAGCCCTGACTGGGTCCTGCTGGTGTCACAGAGGCGAGCAATATGCTTGTTGCAGTGGCCCATTATTCGCAACTGCCATAAACTAGGAAAATGACTGACTGCAGCGACATGAATGGTACAGTCCCTTGGGACCATGGGTGCTTGCTGGGAATTCCAGGCCCAGTGAGGGCAGCAGCCACTTACCCGAGCTGTTGAGTGTGAGTGACAAAGTGACAAGGCCGTCACCTCCTGCACTTCCTGTCCAGCACCTTCTCAAGATAACATCCTTGCTTCTTCTGCCTGGAAAGGAGTTTCTGACCCTCACCCACCTCTTCTATTTCTTATTCTCTGTTCTTGATTCATTCAACTCTTGAAATAATACTTTTTTTTTTTTGAGTCAGAGTCTCACTCTGTTGCCCAGGCTGGAGTACAGTGGCACGATCACGGCTCACTGCACCCTCAACCTCCTAGGCTCAGGCGATCCTTCCACCTTAGCCTCCAGGACTACTGGCATGCACCACCATACTGGGTCCTTTTAAAATATTTTTTGTAGAGAGGAGATCTCGCTGTGTTACCTAGGCTGGTCTCGAACTTCTGAGCTCAAGCAATCCTCCCACCTCAGCTTCCCAAATTGCTGGGATTCCAGGCCTGAGTTACCGCACCCAACCAACACTTTTAAATAATAGGAAGTCTGGTGATTGTGCTTGTTTAAAGGCCACCAGTGACCTACTGAAGTGACTTTAGGCTTATCTTCTCATGTGATCATCTGAAGGATTATTGGAGAAGAATTCTGAGTCCAGCCATGGGGGAAAGATTTAGTTCCAAATTGGAAGAGAAGGAAAAGGGATGTGTCCTGAGTGCTTTCTGTGAATCTAGCAGGGTCTTGGCCATTTTTCGTGTGTTCTTTCTCTACATCCTGGGAACAATGTGTATATTATTTCCGTGTACTGATTTGAAAACGGAGGCCTCTCCAGTTTAAGCAGCACACCCAATCCAGAGAAAAGAGCCAACTGTAAAAATAACGATGGTGGACAATTTCCATTTCTGTAGCCACACAGAGAAAATTTATTAGGGTCTCGAGGAGACTTGCCCCTGTTAATTGTTGGTAGGTGAATAGCAGAGCTGGAGTTTAATGGAATCCAAGTGCCTTGGAATGATTTTTGAGCGGGCCATTCATGTGGTTAGGGCAATGCCGCTTCCAAGGGAATGTTTTGATTGACTGTGTCAGTGTCCTTGGGTGGCCCTTCAAGAGCTTGAATGCCTGTGGAAGGCTGGTTTCCTCTGGCCAGCTTCTAAGCTTTTGCAGATGAAGCTTCACATCTCTCTCTATTTTGTTCCTCCAATCATGATTTGTATAATAAATTACGCCATATGGAAATTCAGCCCAGGTGGGTTGACCTGCTCTAAAAAAAGATACTTTTTTTGGTTCTGTTGAGAGTAACTAGATATCGTAGACAAGACTGCTACCAACTAGGTGTTTGGCCCTGGTGATTAGTAGCAATTATTTCTGCCCCATTATTACTGGTCATTGTGGTGCTTAGCTCTGGATTGGAAAAGTCAGTTTTATTTTATGAACCAACTCTATCTGTATGGTTGACCAGTACAGTCTGTTAAGAAGGCTTCGGAGTCTCTATCTAGGAGCAAGAGCCATGACAGGTTAGTCATTTTTGTTAGGAGAGAGGACAGTGCGGCACCTGCCCCATATCTGGTGTTCCCAGCAGCCCAGTAGCCACTGCAGTGAAGACTCGGTCTTTCCATCCACTCCTGGTTTCTCCAGAACTTAACTGCACAGTTGGAGGCAGCATGGTAGGCCTTGAATGTTGACTGTGCCATTTATTAATGGTGTGCTTTGAGAAGAATACAGAATGTCTCTGGATCTCCATTTTCTTTCGTGGCTTGGGATGAAATGTCATTCATGGAATTGCTGTGAGGTATAGATGAGGTCATGAATATAGTACCCCAGAAGATAGAAGTCCAACTGTTGGTAGTGTCCTTCCCTTACACAGAGGTCAAATAGGTGACGTCTTTGTTGAGACTTTGTTGACTGTTGCTGTCTACAGACCAATCTGAACATTTGCACATGACTGAATGGATAATGTTAATATTAACATTAAAGAATTTTAAAGTAGATGTGTTATTTCCATCTCTTTAATGTACTAAGTTATTAGCTACAGGGGATTCATATATTTTAATATATTAACAAAGAAAGTGGAAGCCTTTCAATGGGGTTATGTTGGGCTTTTTAAAGAACCAGCATTTTAGACTCAACGTGCAGATGGTGGCTTTTCATGATGGTCATGTTAGACATCGTGAATCATTTGTTTGGTTACTAAATCATCCCTTCTGTGCTTCCAGACAGTTCTCACTCAGTGCTTTGCGTATGCCCCCTGGCTTTCGAATGACTTCCTTCAGATGGGAATGAGTGACTTGCTAGAAGTAGGCATGCTGACTGGCATTCCTTGGTGGCTTCCCACAAGTTTGGGAAGCACACGCTAGGGAACTTACTGATAGACTCATCACTTTTAGACTTGAGTGATAGCCATTGAGAATAATTTCTGTGTTTTGTCTGGCTCAAAAAAGCAAGCTTGCAGGGAGATAGAGGTATCATCCTAGCCGCCTTTTGTTGCTGAAGTGTTGAATTTAAGACACCAGAATAGAGCAAATAAATTCGATCCATTGTGTATGTTTATGTAATAGATTTGCATTTGTTCATGTGTGTGTCAATAGATTCACTCATAATCAATGAGTGTAAGGATGATATCCAAGTAACATCTTAAGCATCAAAGTTAGATCTTCCTTAATGATTATTTTTCTTGTTAACTTTAGGAATTCTGACTGGATGTTGTGACCACATATCTAATAATTACTTGGAAAATTCTATCCATTTCTGTTTGTTCTTCTTTCCATGGGGTATTGGGGTCTGAAAACCAGGATTTTCCATTTCAATTGTGAGAAGTTTGAACATTTTTATGCTAATGGTGGAAGCAGAAACTGTGTCCTTGTCTCCAAATCAAGTGTAAACTTTCCTAATGTAGACCATATTGATTACACATATACTAGACAAGTAAGATCTACTCTCTTTCATCAGCTTGGCTCTTGATCAGCTTGCTAGCAGCTGGAACATCGAATCATATATCGCTCATAGGATTATGAATAGGCTGGAATTATGAATAGGCTGTAAGTTTATTACTTGTGTAACCTTTCTCCTCCAGCGATAGGAGAGGCTTCATATTCAAGAAGGAGATTAATGATCTAATTTTATTATAGTTTCCTGCTCTTTTTTAAAATACATGGAATGACCGATATAAGTGAACAGTTAGTTGAATTTTGTAGAAGGGGTTCAGAAGAGTCGTGCAGATATAGACAGGAACAATTGTCATTAGACCCAGGACCAACAGAAATCATACCGGTGTGTGTTAGAAGCAAAGACAAGGGCTTTGATAGAGAGTGAGAGAGTTCCTTTGAGATCTAAGAAACAGGAAGCTTTAAGAGACTAAATCATCGCTTGACATTGGAAGTATTCCAGTAGGCTAAACATGATGGAAAGAATACAAAATATGGTCTTAACGCTATTCTGGCGATAATAGTATGGGTGCCAAGACAGTGTGAGACTTGTGGCTAAGGTGGCAAAACTGCTTAGTCTTTTGATAATTGCTGCTGTCCTACGGTAGAAAGGGCGCTGGAAGTGAGGATGAGGGAGGAGGAGGAAACGAAGAGGGTGCAGGAGTGAGAACATACAGTTAGATCAATGGAGTCAATTCAGTGTTGCATAGCAGACAAGAGTGACTATAGTTAACAAAGATGTATTGCACTCAGGTGACGGATACCCTCAATACCCTGATTTGATCACTGTGCATTATATTCATGTAACAAAATTTCACATGTACCCCGAAAGTTAGTAAAATAATTAAAAAAAGAAGAGAACACCTAGACCTTAGGACTTTCAAATTAAATATATCAGGTTGAGGGGGGGAGTAAATTAATCTGTGTGAAAATGATTGATTTCTTCTCAATAAGAACCTGATCATTGTTTTTAAAACAGGCTGGAATGTCCATATCCTGAACTATGCCATAATTCTGTGAAAAAAAGTTTGATTTTTGCATCTCTACCTTTTATCAGAGCACTCTGTCCAGAAAAGATACTCAGAAACAATAACAACAAAAAAATCAGGCATATTGATTCTTTTTTTTCTCTCCATGTGTCTAGTAAAACCCAGAGGACATACTCCATCGAAGAGCAGTGTTTGTGAAGTTGGTTTGTTCATGAAAGCCAAGAGTGGTGGCCCCGCTGTGAAGACTGGATAAATCTCTAGTTGGGTTCCCATGCCAGGAACCAGCGTTCATGACCTTAGATAGGTTATATTCTTAAGATGTGTTTAGGATGCCAGCATATCTTACTGATACTTGTAGACTTTAAGTCTTTAACTTTACACCAGGTTTAAAGATAAATGCTTCTGATTACAGAAAATAAAAGTATCAGGACTGTGCTGATTTTGGTGCCATTTGGAATAAAAATGACATAAAAAGCTGTTCTGGGAAAAATACTCTTATTTGATCCGTGGAGAAACGTAAAGAGAGTTTAACGTTGAGCCTTCTGGCCTCTGTCAGAAGATGTGGCTCATTCAAACCATTGGCGTCTATTTGGCATCTATTAGGGTGTTCCAAGCAGCTGTCTTAAGGGCTGACGAGAAGATCTGCACCCTTGCAACCTGCATAGACCATTTTCGTAGGATGCATATTTGTGCAAATTGATGTGGTAGCCGGTGCCCCAGAGCCTGCCGGGAGCTGTCACTAGCAGGCCTCACTTAAAGGAAGGACACGGAGTTGGGGTTGGGGAGGGAGCAGGGCCCAAACTGAAGAAGGAAGAGTGGGAAGAAGGATTCTTCCAGAATCTAGCCAGAAGAATTAGCATGGTTTCAAGACAGGGAGCGTGGTGTGTTCCCCAAATCACAAGTAGTTTGGTTTTGTGGCTTCAGTGGGGACCATAGACAAATCCTGGGTTGAGCGTATATGTCAGAAAGTCCACTCTGGCCCTAGGATGGGGAAACCTATTGGAAGGAGGGGAAAAAAGAGGCGGGGAGACTGGTGAGGAGGCTTTGCCATAGTCTATGAAAGATATACGAGCCTGAACTTGGACGAAGGCACCAGGGAGTGAGAGAAAGAAATCAACAGGCAAGACACTGAAGAAGGCAAGCCGTAGAACTTGGCCATGCTGGACGTCGAGTTATGAGACAGGGAAGAATCTCGGCTCCCATGTTTATGGCTCATAAGGAGTATTCTTCAAAGTGTAATAGATTATAGGACCATAAAAAACTGAGTGCCGTGAAGGAAATGATATATCAGCGAGGTCTATCATTTCACCCACTAGAAAACCGAATTCCAGAGAGCCGAACTGACTTGCTCGAGGTCATTTGGCTGTGTGAGGCAGACCTGTAACTGGAACTGAGATCTCTTGGCTCTTGATATGGGGCCGTCAGACACACCAGACTTTAAACTTGTATGGTAAAATTCTCTGTGGAAGAGGTGATTTTATTACATCCAGGAGTTATTTTTTAAAAACCGTCATCATTATTATTTTAGCAGGCTGGGTCTCTTTCTTGATAAATGTAACAGACTAGAAAGCGTGAATCACAAGGTCAAGTTTGCTTAAACACGTCCACTCCACGAAGAGAAGGAACAGAATTTTAGACGTGAGCTAGTGAGAACGCTCTACTCCAAATGACTTGTGAAAATAAGTATTTGAAAGCTGTCGGGTTTCCAGCTTTGATGCCCCTGGGCCCACGAGTAGATGTCCAAGATGTACAATGCCTTCTTTCCCCGTTAGCTTTTCAAGTGACTCCTTCTGTTTTGGAAATTGCCTCTTCCACAACAGCATAACTTTATTTTTATTTTGGAGTAGTGGGGTACATGTGAGGATTTGCCACATAAGCAAATTTCATGCGGGTGAGGTTTCTGCTTCCAATGGGCCCTCTCTCCCCCTGATAGTGGACCTGGTACCCAGTGTGTTACTGTGTGCCCCTTATCCCTCCTCCCTCGTTCTCTCCTTCAGCTGTGTTCAGCGTCTGTGGGTCCCATCTTTGTGCTCGTGTGACCAGTGGTCAGGGACCGCTTATGAGTGAGAACATGCGGTATTCAGTTTTTTGTTTCTGTGATAGATCACTGAGTATTATAGACTCTAAATCCATCCAAGTTGCTGTGAAATTCATAATTTTGTCCTTTATGGCTGTGTCATATTCCATCGTGCCTGTGTACCACTTTCTCTTTATGCAGTCCACTTTCACTGAGCATCTGAGTTGGTTCTGTTTTTGCTATTGTGAATAGCGCCGCAATGAACACACAAGGGGGACCCAAAAAAAACCGGAGTTATCTTTTGGAGGGCGGGCCCCTCGTAGTACACTTGGAATTTGTTCCTCTGGACCAAACAGTCCACCAAAGTTTTTGTCTGGATGTTTTGAGAAGCTTTTTCACAATTTGTGGGAGCAACATCCTGAGTTGTGGCAAACGGGTGGCTGGTTCTTCCCACCATGACAGCACACCTGCCCACACTGCCCTGAGGGTTCACCAGTTTTTCACCTCTGTGTCCCACCCTGCCTAGTCACCAGATCTCATCCCGAGTGACTTATTTTTGCTTCCCCGAATGAAAAAAGTCCTCAAAGGGAAACATTTTGCCTCTGTAGAAGAGGTGAAAAAAAAATGGCAGACACACTAAGAGGCATAAAAACTAACAAGTTCAAAAACTATTTTAAGCAGTGGAAAAAGCATCTCTACAGGTGTATTGCATCAAATGAAGAGTACATTGAAGATGACTGAAGTTTAAATGTGTAAGAATAAATACACAGTTTTTAATAAATAAATTCTGTTTTTTGGAGTGTGCCCCCTTGTACGTGTGCAGGTGTCTTTTTGGTAGAGCGATTTATGTTCCTCTGGGTATACCCTCAGAAGTGGGATTGCTGGGCCATATGGGAGCTCGGTTTTTAGTTCTTTGAGAAAACGCCAAACTGCTTTCCGCAAAGGTTGACCTGGCTTCCCAACAAATATGGAAGTGTTCCTTTTTCTCTGCATTCTCGCCAGCACCTGTTGCTTTTTGACTTTTAATGATAGCCATCCTGACAAGTGTTAGATGCTATCTCATTGTAGTTTGCTGAGCATTTTTTTCGTGTTTCTTACTTTTTTTTGAGTTGGGGTCCCACTCTGTCACCCAGGCTGGAGTGCAGTGGCATGATCATGGCTCATCGCAGCCTTGACCTCTTGGGCTCAGGCAATCCTTCCACTTCAGCATCCCGAGGAGCTGGGTCTACAGGCGTGTGCTACTACTCCCGGCTAATTTTTTGATTTTTTTTTTTGTAGAGATGAGGTCTCACGATGTTGCCTAAGCTGATCTCAAATTCCTGGGCTCAAGCAATCCTCCTGCCTCAGCCTCCCAAAGTTCTGGGATGACAGGCATGAGCTACCAGGCCTGGCCACAATAGCCTAACTCTAAAAGTAGATACACATCATTCTGTGAATCATGTATGGGGTTTTTCTTATTGTTTGGATCAGATCTGCTGTAAATTATACAACTTGATGTCAAAATCAATTTGGTGAACTTAGTTCATAAGGATTAGAGAGATTATGGTTTGTGAAAATGCTTCATTTTATATTGGTAAAAAAAAAAAATCATTGTATGGTACACTTTAATTCTGAAGTAAAAGCTTCTTATCTAGTTGACTTACCTTAGTGTCTAGCCATAAAAGGGAAGGAGTAAGAGAGACACAGCCATACTGGGACAAGTTTCTGAAATTCTTGATATACCCAAGTCGTTTCTCTGATGATGTTTGGTTCATTTAGGAGAGCTGCCAGAAGGATTTGGCAACCTTTCCAGTCCTGATTAATGATGGTAGTTTTAATTTACTTTTCTTCCGTGTCTCTGATTCTTATCCTGTACCAGATCTAGACCTCCGATCGTTTTATTGTGGTAACTGGGTCTTAGAGTATACACGAGGATGTTTCAAAAGTCAACTTCGTCTAAGTCTGAGCTGCATCCCAAGAGAGTTAATTAGAAACATACTCATGGGCCAATACTGAGGATTAGAAGGAATTATCTTCAGGAAGTCAGTTTTGATACATATTGTCTTGATTTAATGGAATGTTCCAGATTCAGGAAGTATATATGGAGCCCTGAGGAATGAATAGGCGTATTTTAATAACCTGAACTTGACATATCAAGTTATTTAAGTTAAATGGAAGGAGACATCTTGGCTCATCTCATCCGTCAGTAATGAATCACATGGCTCTGAATAGCTTTAGCATTTGGCTCTGGAAAGTTCTGTGTGATTTTAAGCAGTGTGCTGCAGAAGCTCTAAAATTACCTCCACGTAACTGACTTTCCAAATTAACCAACGCCCTCCACTGCCTTTTAAAAACCCACTGACCGATGCCTGCGGTGTGCTCAGAGACCCTCCCGCCCCCCACGCATTCTGCCTTGCAGGCTCAAATTTTCTTCCTAGCATGACTCAGTTCTTTTGCTGCTGACCTGACATTGCATTCTTTAATTCAATGTTATGTAAACTGATAGAAAAACAAGTGCCAAGAGGAGAATTGTTTTTATGAAAATTAAGATGGACTAATTTGGAAAGACTCAATAGAAGTGAATCGCGAATGCAATATTGGCTGCCGATTTAGTGTTAGGCAAGACGATGTGAGACTTCGGAGAAAGCAAATTATAAAGACTGGGAATTTGGCCTTCAGATGGCTTCCCCGTTAAAGAAACGCTTTGTAAAAAGCTCATGTATTAATTCACAAAAAGCAAATGTCAGGTACCTACCACGAGACAGGCATTTTGCTAAGCTCTAGGGGTGTGCAACTGAACAAGGTCACCCAGGAAGGTTTCCTTCCTCCTGGAACTCCTGACCTGTCGGAGAGTCGGACATGGCCCCGGAAGGTGATCTCCCTGCTCCATCCGTGATGCACACACGCCCAGAGGGTGAGAGCTTCTGGCTGTGTCCTGGCATTGTTCACTAAGGAAAGGTCTGGGTGAGGAGTTGATACTTCAGCAAGGGCTTGGGTCGAGGAGTAAAGTGGGGAGGTGGGTTGGGAGGAAGAAGGAAGAGCCAGATGGGCCCACACGTGCGTGAGGGAGCATGGAGGGGAGAGACCAGTATTGGGTGTGACCGGAACTGAAGGGAATGTGATGACTGCAGCAGTGGGAGTCGAGGCTGGACAGGTGGCAGGAGCGAGGTCCAGAAGAGCCCTTCCGCCGTGATTTGGTTGAGATTTCCTTCCACAGAGATGCTCTGAAATCGTTCAACAGGAAGGCATGCTTGCCTTCTAACGCAAATGAATCTGTGTTTTAGAAGAAGACATGATCCACTTGGAAACTATTTGGGAACCTCTTGGCTACCGTCTGAGTTTATGATAGTATCTATCAATCATCTAGTTCCTGTTCTTATCACTCTCTGTGCATAGTTGCAAGAGCAGAAAATGGAGGCTGAGTGCAGTGGGTCACACCTGTAATCCCAGGGTTTTGACAGGTCAAGGTAGGAGGATCCCTTGAACCCAGAAGTTCAAGACCAGTCTGAGCAACATAGCAAAAAATAAAAATTGACTGTGTGTGATGGCGCTTGCCTATAATCCCTGCTGTTTGGGAGGATTGTTTGGACCCAGAAGTTCAAGGCTGCCGTGAGCCATGATTGTGCCTGGTGGACAGAGCAAGACTCCGTCTCTTAAAAAAAAGAAAAAGAAGGAAATAAAGAAAGAAAAGATGCTGTTTAAAATAGGCAATCTGGATTTTTAATCTAACAGGTTGTGAAAATGAAGCTTGTGCTGCAGTCGTAGGAATTTTTAATATAAATATTTATTTGTGAAGCACCATTCTTTTACCTCAAACTTCAGTTTCTCCAACTAAGGCCCGTATATCGAAAGGCAGAGAAGTGGAAAATCAGTTACTATCTGAAGTAGAAACCGAAACCTAAATCATGACAACAGTTCTCTATCATTATTCTGCCCATCCTCATTCCAGGCAGTTGAGGCAATTTCCAGCTAGACTTTGTGTCCTCCGACCTATGTGTACCACGCTGAAGCCCATCAGGATTTGGAGTGGCATATCCTCTGGTCTATAGAGGTCTCTAAAACCACTTTTCCCTGGTGGTTGTCTGTGTGTGGCATGGACATTGAAGGCCACCATCAACCTGGGCTTTTCCATGTGTCCAAAAGGCATCAGGAGCCTGTGTCCTGCCTCAGGGTTTTCCAGTTGCAGGATCTGGAAGGATCTGCACCCTAACCGCAGGAATGCCTGTCCCTCCAACAGGGACACTGGCCCTTCCTTATCCTCTGGGGTTGACACTTCCCAGATGGTGGGGCTTTTGATGCCTGGCACTGCATCTCAGCCTCACTTGCTACTGATGTCGTCAGGGGCAGCTTGCTGCCTGGAAGGACAGATGAACAGGGATCCCCGCCTTTTACAAGAACTGAAAGAGGCGGACAGGAAAACGGGCCCTGGTTGTGGCCACCCAGTTGGGGGATGGTCGGGAAAGTAATGATCCGTGGAGGGTGGGAAGAGACAGGCAATGCTGACGGCCATGCGGCTTTTGTTTATAATAGTGGTTTCCAAACACCGTGTACCCAGAATTTATTCCTCTTGGCATCTGTTGGGGTGTTACAGACCCCATTTCATTTTATTGCCTAGAGTGTTTCTTCTTGTGTCCCACTGGGAACGTTTCTCTGCTTTTGTGTTAGTCTAGCAGGTCTCTCTGCTGTTTCCCCCTGTGTTTTCCCTCTGTTCTTCCATTCCCAACTCCACCCTGAACTACCGAATTTTCCTTCTCTTTTCCACCACAGTATGTGTCTCTCTCTCTCTCTTTGAAGCCATCTGTTCAAAAATCACTGCTTATCTCCAAAAAGAAAAAAGGAAGGAAATTTTATTTAATCACTCCTATTAGATATTTAGACAACAATTTGAAGCAAAACTAGTTATAATCCGTATTTATACACTGGGTTGAAAGCCCCAGATAGAATGAGTTAAATAATTAAGCATGAAAGAGAAGAAAATCTAAAACACTAGCATGAGATAGGTTACTTATTAGATACTTAGGGAGTAATCATTTTTTAAAGACTGAAATGATAGAACATGTCTTAAAGAACTTGTCAACTTAATTCCATGAAAATGACAAACAATAATGGTTCGAGACCCGCCTGGGCAACGTGGTGAGACCTCATCTCTACAATATAAATCAAAAAATTAGCCGGGTGTGGTAGTGCACGCCTGTAGTTCCAGCTACTTGGAAGGCTGAGGCGGAAGGATCACCGGAGCCCAGCAGGTTGAGACTGCGGTGGCCGGGAGCGGCCACTGCACTCCAGTCTGGGCGACGGAGTGAGACTCTGCTCAAAAAAAAAAAAAAAAAAAAAAAATTTCTGTATCCAAGACAAACTAAAATAAGCAGGAAATGAATTGACAAAGATATTTTCATCAATAGAACCAATAAAATCTTAAAATCTAGTCTCCATATGCACCACCATGAAAGTAACTAAAAATTCATTAACACTCTAAGAGGTAAGTAAGAAATATATGGGTAAAAAGACAGCTCAAACAAGAAGAAATACAGTTAACC
>CAUYQG010089569.1:0-32369 GCA_963574415.1 Tarsius wallacei
GTGGTAGCGCGCGCCTGTAGTTCCAGCTACTCGGAAGGCTGAGGCGGAAGGATCGCCGGAGCCCAGCAGGTCGAGGCTGCGGTGGCCGGGAGCGGCCACTGCACTCCAGTCTGGGCGACAGAGTGAGACTCCAACTCAAAAGAAAAAAAAAAAGAAGAAAATTACAGTGTTGGTGGGGTGATTAATTCTGACTACTGAGGAAATACTGAACTACCCCACTCTACAATTAAGGTAAGTAAGAGTATATCTGGAATACAAGAGATCCCTCGGGTCATGGTCATCTCTTCATATTATCATTACCTGTGTTTTAAGTTAATGGAAAACAACAACAACCCAATCCAGGCAGAACTACAAATGGCCCAGAGTGAAAGTTTTGGTTACCCTATCATGTAAAAAACAATAACAAGCTGAGGTTCTTATAGAAGGCAAAGGGAATACGGAACGAACAGTAGAAGAAGGTAGTTTTAAATACCAGCTATAACCAAAAAACCTGTTACAGAAAATGAGGGCAGTAATTGTCATGAGTATTTACTTCTTTTGTTATTTATGTGCTTGTGTCTATAGGCACGTACTCATATATATTAGTCAACTATCTTTGTTTTCTTTCCTCTCTAATTCTTTATCATATAACGTAAGATGCATTGACCTGTATTCGTATTTAAACATTGTATATTTTTTCTATCATAGTATTTAAATAATAAGATATCGGGAGAAAAGTGAACATCACTCAAGGAGTTTGCCTCCTCTTCTGGGAATGGGATTAATATGTTTTCAGCAGTACACAAGATTGTTCTATCGTGTTCAGTGGGATTATGACCTGGTTTTTGTCTTTATTTTATGATTAAATCTAATTTAAGTGGATGTGTATGAGTGCTAATTGATAAGGAGTGGGCCTGTGGTGGTTTATGCATTAACTTGTCTGCAATAAAGGATACCCAAATAGCCAGTAAAACATTATTTCTGAGTGTGCCTGTGAAGGTGTTTCTAGAAGAGTTTAGCATGTGAATCAGTAGATGAATAAAGAAGATCTGCTCTCACCAGTGTGGGCAGGTATCATCTAATGCGTTGGGAATCCAAATAGAACAAAAAAGCAGAGGATGGGTAAAGACTCTCTCTCTCTCTTTTTGAGTTGGCACATCCATTTTCTCTGACCCTGAGTCACTGAAGCTCCTGATTCACAAGTGTTTGGATTCCAGAACTTACATTAGTGTCATTTCTCCCCTAGTCTCACCTCTTCTCATATTTCCAACTCAGACTGGGAAGTATATCCTTGGCTTCTCCGGTTTAGGCCATTGGTCCCCAACTGAATTCCACCTTGGGCTTTCCTGGGTCTCCAGCTTGCAAATGGCATATTGTGGGACTTTTTGGCCCCTATAATCACTTGAGCCAGTTCCCCTAATAAAACTCCTCTTATGTACATCTTTCTATATTTATCTTATTGATTCTGTTGTCTGGAGAAAGGCGAGTAATATTCTCCCCATATCTAGATGATTAGTAGGTCTTATTAATTTTACCACATTTTTCTCTCTCAAACTCATCCCTTCTTCACCCTTTTCAGAAAAACCAAATTAACATATGTTGTTAATAATTTCATTTTAAATAAATATTATATCTTCTTAATAATTTTTCTTGATCTCTGATCTCTCTGGCCACCAATCTCTTCCTCAACAGGGACACGTTGCTGATTTACTGTTTTTTGTTTTTTTGTTTTTCCAAAAATATACATTGTTATACAGTTTTCACTTTTAAAATGTCCAAGAGCTTTCCATCAATTAGGACATGAAATTTTGACTCATTATATTAGCGCATAAGCAATTTTAATCTACTAATATTTCTCTTCACTCAAGTCTCCCTCATCACTTTTCCATTCCCCCATCTCAGCCACAAGCTTGATGAGTATTTTGTGGTTTTTCATACTTATTTGTATATACTGTGTATATATATCATTTCCTCTGAGAAAACTGTTTTATTTTTTCTCCATTTGAAGAGCCACCACTTTACTTCCAATACGAAGTCCAAATGCAACCCATCTGTGTGATGTTCCAGTATGTTCCAAAGCAGTCAAAGTCTATTTTTCTCATGATGTTTTATGTATTTGATTCTTTCAATACTCTGAGCTCCTGAAGAGCAGGCACAGGGTTTGTTCATATTTTCTCATTTGCCAGGACTGAGTCAGTTAACATCATTTGCCCATTACTTGTCGATTTGGATTTACATAGTTCTTTCAAACACAGTGCTTCATTTTTTTGTTTTCAATAAGTTTGCAAAGTATTGCAGAACCGATTTTATTCCCATTTAGGAGATAAGAAAAGAAAATGGAGTCTCTGAGCCAATAAAAGCCAGAGTTTTAGTTGCATTTAATTTGTTTTTTATTTTGTTTAATTTTTTTTTTAATTTTAAAGATGCAGGGTACAATTCAGGGTTAGGTATACAAATGTTCATTATGCAGGTACCCTTCTTGGTGAGGTGTGCTCCCCCCATCCCCTGGCAGTTTCCCACTACACCAGTCTCTTTCTTATAGTGTTAGGATAATTGTTCATTGTTCGCTTATGCATGAGAACATGTGGTACTCGGTTCTTTGTTTCTGTGATAGATCATTCAGTGTTATAGACTCTAAGTCTATCCAAGTTGCTGCGAAGTTCATAATTTTGTCCTTCTTTATGCCTGCGTAATATTCCATTGTGTATATGTACCACATTTTATTTAGTCCTCTCTCAATGGACAGCACAGTTGGTTCCATGTTTTTGTTATTCTGAATGCTGCTGCAATAAACATGTCTGTGCAGATATCTTTTTCATAGAGTGATTTGAGTTCCTCTAGGTATATTCCCAGCAGGAGGATTGCAGGATCGTATGGAAGACCAATTTTTAGATCTTTTAGGAATCACCACACTGTTTTCCATAGAGGTTATACTAGTTTATGCTCCCAACAACAGTGTTTCATGTTTTTGCTATTGTGAATGGTGCTACAATAAACGTGTGTGTGCAGGTATCTTTTTTGTAGAAGGATTTGAATTCCTCTCAGTATATTCCCAGAAGGGATAATGCTGGATCATATGGAATGTCAATTTCTATTTCTTTTAGAAATTACCACACTGTTTTCCATAGAGGTAAAGTTAGTTTGCACTCCCACTAGTAGTGTAGAAACATTTCCTTTCCTCCACATCCTTGCCAGCATCTGTTGTTTTTTGTCTTAACGATGACCATTCTTACTAGAGTTAGGTGGCATCTCAAAGTGGTTTTGGTTTACATTTCTTTGATGATTAGTTAGGCTTAGCATTTTCTCATGTGTCTGTGGCTGCTTGTATATCTTCTTTTGAGAAGTGTCTATTCATGTATTTTGCTCATTTTTTAATGAGGCTTTTTTTTTTCCTTTCAGCACATTTGAGTTCCTTGTAGATCCTGAATGTTAGGCCTTTGTAAGATACACAGTTGGCAAATATTTTTTCCCAGTCTGTGGGCTGTCTCCCGACTCTCTTGATGGTTGCTTTTGCTTTGCAGTAGCTTTTTAGTTTGATGAGGTTCTACTTGTCTATCTTATCTCTTATGGAATGGGCATCTGTGGTTTAGATTAAGGACTGGCTGACTATTCCAATTTCTATAAGGTGTTTCCTGTGTTTTCTAAGATTTTTATTGTTTGAAGTTTTACTTTTGGTCTTTACTCCATTTGGAGTTGATTTTGTTTATGGTGATAGGTAGGGGTCCTATTTTACTTTTTTCTATGTGGTCAGTCAATTTTCCCAGCACCATTTACTGAATAGGTTCTCCCCTTCCCATTGGTTGTTGATGGAGCCTTTGTTGAAGACAAGTTTATTGAGAAATTGAGGTTTTGCTTCTGGAATCTCTATTCTGGTCAATTGATCTATATGCCTTTTCTTGTACCAATACCAGGCTGTTTTAATATTTACTCTGTTTTACATATATCTTAATGTCTTTCTAGTATACCACAGTCTTTTTTATTTATAAATGTTACTTTTAATCCCATATATATTTATGCATTATACACACACATAAAACTTATATAAAATTTCCCTCCTATAGGGTAGAAAAAAATTACCCCTTTGCACATGACTTTCTTTGAACATTTGCTAAGGATGAGTATATTACAAGCCAAAAACTACCGTAGACTTTCTTTCTTGCATTTTGCATCTAACTTCATTGTGACATAAACTATGGCTTAACAGATGATCCAACCAAGTTATTGTACAACGTTTTAGTTAGGTGCCTTAGAATAATGGTTTATAAAATAATCATTGGGGTCAACTACTATGAGTTGAGCATTTAAAGAGTCTTGGTACAAAAGTTCTAATAGATCATAGCCTTTGTGCACATTAGGGGAGGTAACCATATAGTTATTCTTATTTATGTAAATATTTTTATTTTGTGCTTTTCAAGAAACTGAGTAGTAATAGAAATAAAAGTCTGTATAGCGTCAAATGCAAAAAAACTAATGTTGTTTCTACAGTATTATGTTAAAAATAAACCAAATTTAGTTTTCACCCTACATAGGAGGGAAAGGTGAAAAAAAAAAAAGAAATACCAGTAAAATAATAATAATAATAATAATAATAATAATAATAATAAATATGCAAACTCATAGTCCATTCCCAAATGAGAGGAAGACATTTTTAGGACTCTCTAAAAGAAAAAGAAAAAAAAAAGAAGCCTAGGTATTAGCTTTTATGGAACAATACTGTGTTTTCATTTATATAATGAAGTTATTTCCACAGCTTTCAGTGGGGGCATATTGCTTCCATTGCTTTTATAGTGGCTGCAGTGGTTTTGTCTTGGTTTATTAAGTTGCCCAATTCCTATTTGTGTGCATAGTCTTACATTTATAAGTAGATGCCTGAGATCTGTTAGTGACCTTCCACTGACCAACTCTGTACAAATATCTCTTCTTATCTGAACATTCAGAATGAAGCTTGGTAAATAGTGCAAGACTCTGGAGGAAAGATATAAATCAAAACTAAAATAATAATTTCAACGCCTGAGCTCTTGTTATATATTTTCTTTCATTCTTGGGAATTATTGAGATGATTAAAGGGACTCAAACTATTTGAAATGCATGCCTCTAAAATCTAACTGGGATGTAACCACATTTGAGTAGAGGGCTATTAAAATGATGAAATCATTATATTGTATCCAAGGATAAAAGACATTGTAAATATTTAGTCTTTCACAGTCACAAACCACTTAAATGAATGAATATAGTCTATTCATTGGTTTATGGTTCTAATAGCTGCCAGGAAATGTCAAATTCACATGCTGTCCCAGAACACAAGATTTAGCTTTTGGATTTTTAATTTAGCTAAAAGATGGGTAAAAGCACGCAGCCACTCAGATCCCTATTGGCTCCACATCTGTGTAAGATTATATGCAAACAATATTTGTGCTAGCATTGGCAGTCGCATAGGCTAACTAACTTGAACGTAATTAATTGTATTTTTTTTTTTTTAGGTAGGAACAAAAAGAAAGTTGACAATTCAGAGAAATCCTCTTTTCAGTAATAATCTTACATATGAGGTAAGGCTCAAAGTTGCCAAAATGGAATCTGAAATAAAGATCCATCAGCCTTATGTCTAAAGTAAATCATAATTGTTCTGAAGATGATTAACACTGGGTGACAGCCAATATTCCTTTGATAAAATGGTACTTAGTCTGATTCTACAATTGAGTAGACAGGAAATGGCTCACCTTTGGTAATGAATTAACTCTTTCATGCAGGGCTAGAGAAAGTCCAGAATATAAGTCACAAAAATATCTCAGATGCCAGGAAATTAAATGAGTTTCCAGGGGGTACCAGACAATTGCTTTTTTTCTATCACGGTCTCATATTCCTCTTAATTTTGCTCTTTAAAACAAAATCTTATTGGCAGATTTTGGTAAACAATGTGTCTATTTATCAAGGAGCTTCTTAAAAATTATCTTTGCTGATTTGGCTGCATCAAAGTGGAAGTCAGTAAACAACAGCATGACAGTACTCTTCAGTGACTTTTTAGCTTGCAACACTACACAAAACATGTTTAATTGCTTTGTAATAAGATGGGACACAGGCAGAGCAAAGTCCTGTAATTTGTTAAAGGTTGCTGTTAAAATTATAATAAGCTCTTGAGATTTCTTGATTCCTGGAGTGCAAAAAACTACTAAGTTGGGTCTCTATCATTATATAGTGTATTTCAATGCTTTTTTTTAGAAACACATTTTCGCATTGCATATACGCTCCCCATATGCAAGGTTGCCAAGCCCAGGCTCTTTCTTCCCGTGGGCATTAACTTAAATGCATCTAGAAAATGATTTGTGCTGCAGATTGCATGTCATTTTAAACTGAAGAGAAGAAGAAAGGCTTGGAGACAGCGCAGTATGTGGTTGTACTAGTTCAAGTTAAAAATGACCAGAGTTTCAGCAAGGGATTTGACTGCTAGACTAGTGTGGTTATTAATGGACAAATACTCTTTCCTCAACCAGGGAACTACTTCTACTCCTTGTGGTTATGGGAATAGGAAATGGAAGGAGACACTACTTTACTGGCAGACACATTACTGACCCTGCAAAGGCAGCAAGAGTAATGAGCAGAAAAGGCTTCAGAGAAGAGAATCTTGCCAAGCCGAATAATTGCTCCAGGAAGTCCAGGATTCCTTGGATATTATGGTGACTTGGTTGGATAACCCTTATCAGAGTAGAGTGGATAACTCAAATGGGTTGGTGAATCAAATCATCCTAGAATGTTGAAATCATTGGATAAGAAACAAAGGCATCCTGATTCCTGCCCACTTATGAGTCATGAGTACTTGAGAGAACCAAGCGCTTCCTTCACTTATGACACATATAGACAAACATTTGCTACCCATATATATGGAATGGTCTTGAGTTCATATATTTATTCTGTAAGAATATGTCTTGAATTTTACTTCATTAAATATGGCATTCTATAGAATGCAGTTTTAGACCAGTATAACTCTCCAAAGATTGTGCTTAAAATAAATAAACAAAATGGTTAGGATTTTTTTAAATTACAGATTTTGGAAAATTTTTTTGGATAGAATATAGCAAATATTATGTGTATGTTTTTAAACTCAATATTTTGCTTATTTCACATCTCATCATTGCTTACTTATAATAGTAACCAAATCCTTATGAAAAACATATCTGGAACTGGAGCCATACAATATATTGCATAAAACACATGAAGGAGGAATAAATAACGAAAGAACATAAATAAATAAAATTAAATAAGAAAGCAAGCAATGTTACTGCAGGCTAAATAATATCTAGACATGGTCTTTCTTTAGAAACAGACATTTTGCTTAGTGTTTTTCCTTCTTTTTCTTTAAATATGACTTAGGGAGTCTAGAAAATAGTTTATCCCAGAAACAAAGACACAATTAAAAGAGTCAGGCAGAGGTCCAAACCAGCACTCACCTCTGTTACTTTGAACTTGAGAGACAAGAAGATAGTTTCTGAAGAAATACGACTTTAGTAGAATTATGTTTTTGAAATGCTGAAAATTCTTCCACTAATGAAGTATTCTTCCACCTGTGATATATTATTAAATTTTAGAGCAGAAATTTATCAAGTCTTTTTGTTTTTTGTTTTAGGTTTTTTTTGAGTTGGAGTCTCACTCTGTCGCCCAGACTGGAGTGCAGTGGCCGTTCCCGGCCACCACAGCCTCGACCTGCTGGGCTCTGGAGATCCTTCCGCCTCAGCCTTCTAAGTAGCTGGAACTACAGGCATGCGCTACCACGCCCGGCTAATTTTTGATTTATTGTAGAGATGAGGTCTCGCCAAGTTGCCCGGTTGGGTCTCGAACCCGCGGGCACAGGCAATCCACATCACCTCGGCCTCCCAAATCGCTGGAATTACAGGCTGAGCCACCGAACCCGGCCTTTGTTTTTTTAAGAAACAATTTATTTAAATAAACTGCCCATAGAAAGGGTAATAACATTATCAGCAGATACTGATTATTTTTTAATCAAGATTATTTGTTAACATCTTTAATTTAAAAATATCTTAGCAATTCTGTTTATTTTAAGGACTATTTTGCAAAGCTATACAAGTCTAAAACCTGTATTCTACATCACTTTGATAGCCAGACTGATTGAAGTAAAATTCAAAACTTATATTGTGATAACAGAATGAGTATCTGAAATACCTGCAATAGTGTTAGAAAGCTTTGCCTGCTGGTAAGGAAAAATAAAGTCATCGTTGAGCAGCTACAGGTAAAGAAAACTAGGTACCTGAATTGGGAGGAAATGAAAATAGAAAGGTATCAGAACTGGGCTTTCTCTGGATCTGTGCTTTTTCTGAGTTTGCTCCACTCTATGTGCAAAGGGGTCCAGGTCTAGCTGTTCTTCCCTGATGATATTGTTGGCAGTCAGCTGAATGTCTGCACAGAGAATGTCACAGTCACGGCAGGAATTTTTCTGTATTGAAAAAGCAGAGACCAACTTCTTGGCACTCAATCAGAAGAGATGTGATTTCCTAACTAAAGCAGAATGCTCAATCAGAAGAGTTTTTGGAACTTTTCCCTCTGCCATGGAACCTGGTGAATGGTTTGTGTTTTTCCAAAATTACTTGAAATTTAGCTGCTAGGAGGCTGTGCCGACTGTTCCAATTTTCCTTTCAATTTTGCATTTTGTTGGATGTCTCCCTCAAGTCTTCCAGTGTAGTTCAGTCATTAGTCAGAGCTGGAAGGTTTATTATTTATTTTGACAGTCACCAGCCTATTTTGTCAAACAGTACACATTACTGCTCCGCTTGACAGGTGTTCCTCTGAAAATCCTTCCGTTTCTTTTCCACCTTTGTGTGAGGCTTCTGTGTCTGCTGTCTTGTTTACCTTCCCAAAGGAAGCACAATACGTTTTCTAGTTGATAAAAGCTTTGTTGTGTTGCTGCTTTTCAGTGACAGTCTAAGCAGTCATTGATCACAAACTTTTTTTCTTGATTTAATCTAAATTTTGGTGAAGTGCTTAAGCTGAGGACCAATGGGAAATAAAATAGAAGACTCCCCCCCACCTCAAAAAAAAAAAAAGGAAAGCAATGTAAATAGAGGCAGGAAAGTACTGTTATTTCACCTATGGTATATATATTATATTATAGAAGATACGAAAGTTAGAATTGCAGTCTTTGCTCTAAATGAGCTCTAAGTTTAATTCTGTGAGGTTTTAGGGACAAAGAACTTCATAGAATGTATTCCAAACTCTCATAGAAGAAAATACAGGGAGCTATGATGACACAGAAAAGAGCACTAACCCAGATTAGAAAAGTCAGGTCAAACTTTCTGGAAAAGATGAGACCCAGATTGATTTTTAAAAATAAATAGTAATGTAGACAAAAGAAATGAGAAGGGTCTTCTATATGGATGCCAACATAGGGAGGTTGGCAAATTTGATTTTGGATGTGTTGCTTATGACATATTCAGCAAACATTTGGATATTATTATGATTTTTCTGCTGATGTTCATGACCCATCACTGTTATCCATGTATTTCTCTGTTTTTTTCTGTCCTGATGTTCCCTCTTCAGGAAGACTTCTGTGATCACCTAATAAAAATATTTCTCTACCACTTCCTTGGTAACTGTCTTTCAGCCCTGCTTTTTTTTTTTTTTTTCTTATTAGAATGTTTCATTGACGGTCAGTAAGAAAAACAAATATTTGTTTAATTGATTATTGCTTTTCCTCCTCCTCCTCATCCTCCTCCTCCTTTTCTTCCTCTTCTTCTTTTTCTTTTTTCTCTAAACTGTGCAACACACTACCTTAATACTTAGTGGTTTAAATGCAACCAGTTTATTAGTCATGATTCTGTGGTTCAGAAATTTGAGCAGGACTCATCAGGGATGGCTCATCTCTGCCCGGTTGTGGTGTTGGCTGGGTTCATTCAGTTGGTAGCTGGGCTAGAGGATCAAAGATGGCCTCACTCACAGGTGAGAGACCTTAGTACTGGGCCCTATATCTACATGACCACTTTCTCCAGATGGACAACCTGGACTTCTTTTCTAGAAGCCTCGGGATAACAAAAGAATAAAACAAGCAGCTGCTATGTCTCTTAAAGTATAGACTCGGAACAAGCAGTTTCATTTCCCCTACATTCTACTGGTCAAGTCAAGACCAAAGCCAACCCAGATTCAAGAAGAAAAAAAAAATAGATTCTACTTCTTAATATGAGGAATAGCATGTAACCATGCAAACAAGAGAGGCATTATTATAGTCATCTTTACCACTTGGTCATCATACTATCTCTAGAATTCAAACTTCCCAATGATATAACCTAGTTTTGTGGAATCAATAATAGAGTTACTCATTCATTCATTTTTTTCATACTGTCTACAGTGAAACACAATTGAGTACCATATTCACATCTCTAAACCAGATTTATTTTTTTAACTAGAATTTTTAAAAATCTGTATCTGCTTATTGGACATTTTTTAATGTCTTAGTATAGCTTCAGAAACAATATATCACAATAAACTTATCTTTACTCCCTTTTCACTTTTTCACCTGTATTCTATTTTATAAATGGAATCATTTCAGACTTTTATTATCATCAGGAATTTAAAATGTGGAATTGCCTTTCTCTCTTCTTTTTGCAATCAGATGAAACCAAAACCACATTTGAAAATTGGCACAACTATATACTGGCAGTGTAGAATTGAGTAAATGACTTACCTTTCTGATCCTATTTAGTCTTCATTTGAAATTGATAGGATACCCTCATCTCAGGGTTGTGCTGAAGATTTGCTCAGGAAAAACAAAACAACAACAACTTTTTAGAGTGCCTGAAGAGGTTAAGCACTCACTAAAAGCAAATTTCCAACTTCATGGTTTTTTTTCTAGTGCTTATATGCTCCATGTACCATTACTAACATTCTATGTATGTGCTATATGTCTACAACTAAAGGGTAAACTCCTTGAAGGCAGTGACTCCAAAATCCTTGGCATGGGGCCATATACATTTAGAATTTGAAACATGATGAAGTCTGTTAGTTGACTCCCATTAACATCAATTAAAAAGCATAAACATCATTTTGGGGGGAGGAAATGTGAATTCTCTGGCTTTATTGAAAAGGAAGCAATGTATATTAAACCATCTTTGTTGTTGTTGCTGTTGCTTTGCTTTCTACATTATGCTGTGCTCTCTAAGAAAGAAGAATGAAAGTATGTATAACAAAATTATCCCTGGGTACTAAGACTATTGGTGATTATAATTTTATTCTTTTATGTTTTTCCATATTTCCCACATTTTTAATGAAAGTGAATTGCTTTTATAACCAGAAAACATAATAAAACAATAAACACTATTAAGAAAGAAAAAAAAAAAAAAGCAAACTCCATTTTAAAAGAAAAGTCTATGAGAAAACAAGAGAGCTGGTCTAGAGAGAACTACTGATTTTGACAGTCAGAGGAGGATTTTCAAGACCTAATACCAGATGCTGGAATGGGTGATTTTTGTAATCATACCCCTTTTAGTTTCGCATGAAGATCTTTATACCTCCTTTTAAAAAGTTCAATACTATTGCAGCAATACATCTTTAAGCAAATATATTTTGGAGACCAAATGCTTCTTTCTCTCTGTCTCTCTGAAATATGATTATTTCAATTACTAGTAGCAACAATTAATCACTGACTGATTCATCAGCCTGCAGCTGGGTTTGGAGAGCTGACTTCCTTTCTTTATTCCTATTTTATGTTCTACTGTGCTCAGCAGGGATTGAGTAGTAGCAAACGGATAACCTTTCCCTACGCTTAGTACCTTTTTCTAATCCTTGCAAAAAAGAACATTTTGAATATTTTTCTCAAGTACATTTTTTTCTCACACAATGTTTTCAGCTTTTTTGAGGTGTAATTGACAAATAAATATTTTCTATATGTGCATATATATATTGAAAAACAGTGTGGTTTTTGATATACATATACATTATGAAGTGATTTCCACAATCAAACTCATTAACATACACATATATTTCAGAAGCATTCTTTTAGTAAATTTCAGGTATACATTATTATTAACTATAGTCATTATGCTATACATAGCATGCTATACATAAGAAATTCCAGATTATTTATCCTTCTTTTTTTTTTCTTTTTAGAGATGAGGGTCTCACTCTGCCACCCAGAATAAAGCACTCCTGGGCTAAAGCAATCCTCCCACCTCTGCCTCCCAAGTAGCTAAGACTACAGGTGCACACCACCATGCTTCGGTAATTTTTTATTTTATTTTATTTTTTACATACTATGCCCAGGCTGCTCTTGAACTCTTGGCCTCAAGTGTTTCTCCCACTTCAACCTACCAAAGTGCTGGCATTAAAGGTGTGAGTCACTGCACCTGGGCTCATTTATCTTCTAATTGCAAATTTTGTACTTTTTGACCATTATCTCCTCACCCTGTTTCCTGGTAACCACATATTACTCTCTATTTCTAGGTTTATTTTTTTAGATTCCACATATAAATGAGATCATGCAGTATTTATTTTTCTGTATCTAGATTTTTTTGTTTACTTAGCATAATGCCTTCCTGTTCCTTCCATGTTATTGCAAGTGAAGGAACTTTCTTTTTAAATGCTGGAAAGTATTTTATTTCATTGTGCATCTGTGTGTGTGTCTCACAATTTCTTTACCTATTCATCCACTGACAGACACATAGATTGTTTTTATATCTTGGCTATTGTGAATAATGCTGTGATGAGTATGGTCATGCAGATATCTCTTTGAGATAGTGATTTTACTTCCTTTGAGTATATGCCCAGAAGAGGAATTGTTGGATCTTATGGCGTTTTTATTTTTATTGTTTTGAGAAATCTCCACACTGTTTTCCATAATGGTTATTTGTACTACTTTACACTTCCATCAACAATATATAAGGGTTTCCTCTTCTCCATATCCTCACCAATGCTTATCTTCTGACTTTCAACAATAACCATCCAGAAGAGTGGGAATTATTATCTCATTGTTCTTTTAATTTGCATATTCCTAATGATTAGTGATATTGAGCACCTTTTCATATATCTGTTGGCTATTTGTATGTCTTCCTTGGGGGGGGAAAGATGTCTGTTTATATTTTTTTGCTCATTTTTAATTGGGTGTTTATTATTATTATTTTTGCTATTGAGTTGTATAAGTTCTTTACGTGTTTTGAATATTAACTCTTATCAGATATATGGTCTGCAAATATTTTATCCTATTCTGTGGATTGCTATTTCATTCTGTTGATTGTTTCCTTTGCAGTGCAGAAACTTTTTAGTTTGATGTAGTTTCACTTGTTTATTTGTACTTGTGTTGTCTGTGCTTCTGTGGTCATATCCAAAAAATCATGGCCAAGACCAATGCCATGGAATTTCTAGGAAGAAAAATATTTTTTTTTGGTAGTTTTATGGTTTCAAGACCTATGTTTAAATCTTTAATTCATTTTTAGTTGATTGTTGTGTATGGTGTAAACTGAGAATCCATTTTTTTCTTTTCTTTTTCTTTTTTGTCTTTTTGCATGAGAATAGCCAATTTTCCAAAACCATTTACCAAATAAACCATTCTTTTTCCATTGCCTTCACACACTTCTGAAGGGAACAATAGAATTATAGGTGTTGATCTATTTGGGTAAAATAGAATGGCATTTTGAGAAGGATCTACTTCCTTTCTAAAATAGACCAGCGATTCTTTGCTATTTTTCTTTAAGCAATTTAAGCTACAGAAATGGCTGTATAATTTACTCCAAGTAGATCATGATTTTCTAGTTCTTGGCTGCTTGACATTTTTTACTTCATGTGAAGTGATATGTAACAGAGAACAGAGAACAATTTTAGCAAGTCCATTAGTGAGATCATGTAAGCTTTGAAACAAACTTTTAAGCTTTAAAACAAACTTTATATTTTCTGCTTCCAATAAATGAAGTCAAAATTAGTTTAGGAATTTATCTGAATCACATCACTTCAGGTCTACAGTATATCAGTATATATCATCTATATATCAAAAAATCTTCTAGTGTTATTATGATCAGTATGTTGCATTTTATAGGATGAAAGGACATAGTAACTTATGTTGGTCACTCCTTGGGGGTACTAGAAGGTGGCCTGGAAGCAGAATATATCCTTTCTGTTCCAAGTGACAGAAAAATCAGTAATTTCCCTTAGAGTAAGCATTTTCAATTAAATAATCCATAGACTTTATCCCTAAATGTCAAAACAAAATTTGTGTCATTAGGAATTTTTTATACCTTTCAACAATTTCTCTAAAACATTAAAATAAATATCTTAGTAGGAACCAGAATTTTTCCAGAACAGTACTGAATTGCTTCCTATATCATCACATTCATTTATTCACTTAATTATTTTGAAGTCCAGTATTCCTTGGAAATGTTAGCTATAAGATCTATAGATTAACTTTTTAATTTCCATAATATAAAATTATAATTAGTACATATTACTAATATTATACCTGTCAATCACTTAGCAGGGTCTGAGATTTAACCCTACCTGTCTGACAAGTTAGCTTGCCACAGTTTCATGTATGCTGGCAAAAGACATGAGACTCCTGGGTCAGAAACAAAAGATGTTATTACCCACAGCAATAGCAGTAGTCAGAGTATCAGCATTTATTCTGCATCCCACAGGACATTGCTAAGTGGGACAAGTGCCTGCGTACACACAATGGTTGGCAGCATGAGAATTCCAAGTTTAGGGAAATCAAATATTTTATAACATGCAGTAAGCTTGCTTGGTTTTTGCCCCAAATGAAAACATTATCTTTGTCATACTAAACAATAAGGAAAACGTTTACTTTTTAGGGAAAGATAGTCCTTACTCCCAAATCTGTTGCCATACAAACATCGTGCAATGATAGTCAAGAACAAGGGCTGCCATTGCTTCTGTTCTCTAAATGTACAGATATATGTGAGATGCATAGAGAATTGTTTTCAGACAATATTCACCCCTTTACTCAACACTATCTTGACTTTTAACAAATTTTTCTGAGTACACCAGTCTGACAACCACACTACCTAATCTGACTGATAGAAGTTGGAACTAAATTCATTCAATTTTCCTCATACAGCTTTTAATTAAGGTTACTATCAATAGGACTCTAAGCAGCAGGATGAGGCAATCTGTCCTATTAACATCAACTGTGTTCCCCAGGGACCCAGACCCAACCAGCTGAGCATATCTCACAAACCATCCAGATCTACATTAGAAATCCAGGTGTCTCTCTCCTTAAGATTACATATTGACCTTTGCACTTGGCCAAAGGCATTAATCCAGATATAGCATGATGTATTAGAGGATGGGCAGACTCTACCTTGACCTGCAAAGGTCAAAAAGGAAAAAAATACCTACAGAATGCATAAAAATTTTAAGCCAATTTCCCTGAGAAGTTGCCCCAAGTAACCAAGTGTAGCTCATTTTGTAAAGAGTGATGTCATCTAAGGTCTACATGATTCAAAGAAGGTGTTTTCTTAAATACTTACAGGTCTTTTATGACTACATCTAAGGTGACAATCACTATTTTAAAAGAAGAGAAATAAGCTAATGGTTGGCTTTCACACAAGAAATATAGTCCCAAGAATAGAGATGGTATCTCTAAAACAGAAAGTGCTGTTTACCATTATATGGACCATTAATATAGGATCTACATCATTTAAGGGTATAAGTTGACATTTCCCCATTGTGGCCGCCTGGCCAGCTAGTAGCCTTTAGGTTTCTCAATTCATTTTTAACAACTAAGTTTAGTCATTGTTTTTGTTTTTTTATTTGGGGGTCTCACTCTTTCACACAGACTGGAATTCAGTGGCATGATCACAGCTCACTGCAGCCTCAAACCCCTGGGCTCAGGCAATCCATCCACCTCAGCTTCCTGGGTAGCTGGGACTACAGACATCGACTACGCCCAGCTAATTTCTTGACTTTTTTGTAGAAATGAGTTCTCACTATGTTACCCAGGCTGATCTTGAACTCTTGGGTTCAAATACTCCTCTTGCCTTGGCCTCCCAAAGTGCTGGGACCACAGGTGTATGCCACGCTCAGCTTAATAATTGTTTTGGAGGTAATGTCAGAGGGCAGTCAGCCTACTCTGTCTTTTTTATTTTCACCATCAGTCAGGTAGCTTTCATCCGCTCTACAAAATGGCCAAATGATAGCAATGAGAATGCAATAAAACAGATAGCTAGAGGTCATGACAAGAATTGTACCAAAAGGTACCGAGACTAGAGCTATCACCTGCTCTTTGATAGTCTTTTTGGTAAAGATAAAATAAATGGTAATCTATTTGTGGCCAGAGCTGCCTGGTGGGAGATTAAAAGGGAGATTATAGAACCAGAAATCAATTTTTAAAACAATTTTTTTTTTTTTTTGCGTCAAAGTCTTACTCTGTTACCCAGGTTGGAGCACTGTGGCACAATCACAGCCACCACAGTTTTGACCTGCTCGGCTCTGGCAATCCTTCCACCTCAGCCTCCTGAGTAGCTGGGACTACACATGTGCCACCACACCCAGCTAATTGTTTGATTTATTGTAGAGACGAGGTCTCACCAAGTTGCCCAGGCTGGTCTTGAACCCTGGGCTCAGGCAATCCTCTCGCTAATTCCTGCCAAAGTGCTAGGAATACAGGCATGAGCCAACTGGTCCATTTCCCTATTACAGCAGTTATAACATCACCTTTTAAAATTATACCCTATTGATACACCCACACTTTTCCTTCAGAAGAGATATATGCAAAAGTGACAAAGAAAGTTTTAAAAACTAATAAAGACCTACTATTTCCTCACTTTGACCAGTATAGGCCATTGTGGAGAAACTTGGCAAGCCAGTCTACCCAACCAAGTGACCATTATCTCTGTGATTTCATTATCTCAGTCTTCCAAAAGTATTCAAGTGGTTGACTGAGAATTAAGTCTTTCTCGGCCCCCTTTTGGCTAAGCTGCCACCAAGAGTGTATACAAATCAGGCCAGCATTGGGTTGATATTGAGGGAAAACAAGTATCACGCCCAGTAATGATCAGTGGAGAATTCCAAACTTTCAAAATATGACCTCCAATCTTTAACCCCAATCCCTATGGAGGATGTGACTGAAAATGGACAATCATTTCTGGAGAGAGGTACATTCCGTAGACGGACCACATTACTAACCTCTGTGGATGAGGAAGAGTTGTGGGAGGTGTTGTCAGAAAGTTTTTTGAGATGATTTTTGAGAAGGCTATTCTAATGTTCTCCAATAGCAGATGCCTGTGAATATTAGGAAATGTAGGAGGGCCATTGAATAACTTGACTATGAACCCATTGTTGTGTGAATTTTTGATAAAAGTTGTTCCAGTGCAAATTATAAATGGTCAAGAAAGCTGAACCCATGACACAGACCATCAAGAGCCATCATAGTGTGTGGTCTTGACTGATCAAGTCATGGCTACATCACTGTATTCTGAAAAGTGTTAACCAGCTATGAGGCCCGCTGATCATTCTGAGAGGAGGCCATAGTCTAATTGAGTTAATGTGCCATGAGCAGGTGAGTGAAATGTCCTTACCATGAGACAAACTCATTAACTTTCGGCAAGATTTATATGCCTGGTATAGAGTGGTATACTATGTACCATAAACTTCCAAAAGAATCCAGGGTCCTTTAATTTGTACCCAATCTATAATGATGGAGTCTGGTATAAGAATGAATCTAGACAGCAACAGTGGCAATCTTTGCAGTGCACTCAATCAGCAGACTAACTTCACTTGGTCTCATCAGAGAACAGACCTTCATTATGGGTGTCTCTCTGAGTGGCCCAGATGGTTCAATCAACAGGGTGATTTGTTTTCACAGTTTGTGGTCCTTAAGAGAGGCATCTCAAATCTGTTGGTCTGTAGTTCACCAGGTGGCAGAATAAGTAGTCTAGACCATTGGCAACAGTTCAAGAAACAGTAAACAAAAAATAAGGTCTATCAATGGGAATGTTGGTCTACTGAACTAAACAACCATGTCCATGTTCAGCCTGCATGACTGGTATCGTGACTACACAGCTGCAGTAGTCCAGGGGATGCCATCAGATTTCTGTTGAGATGAACCCTCGTTGAAACAGGTCCAGGCATTTAGGACAACCTCTGTGAACCAAGGGCCCCATTATGCTAGCAGCTCTTCTTCAGGGGCAAAGTGGAGTATAAAGACTTCCTTCAAGAGATAGTTACCTCTTTTTAAAATGAAAAGCAAAGACACCACTAGGACCAGGCCAATAGCATTCTTCGACATATCATTTCGGCCTGACAAGTGAGTCTTATTGAACCATTCCTTGTTAGCCATTATTAGTCATTGAATCCAAGTTAACCCAACAGGCAATATTGTGCTGGAAAGTCACAAAGCCTTCATGAATCTGGTATTTAGTTTGACTGGTGTTTCATAACAAGCTAACAGCTGCTTTTCCAAAGAAGTGCTTTCATTAGTTGTATCACGAGGGCAATAAATTCAAAACCCAAGGGACTCCTCTGGGTCTATGGTACTTCACTTTTCTAAACAATCCAATCGACAAACTTAAAGGCCACAGAGACTTGCAGGTCAGAGGAGAACATGCAAAACTAACTTGCTCCATTCAAAGGATGCTCATCTGTGGACTAGTTAACATAAAGTTCCAAATACAATGTCACTTGAGACATGTACTGTCTTCAATATCCACATATTTCAACAAATTTCTGGGTCTTTGGTGGTGAGGTGGCAAAGGAAGTAGTTTTTTCCTCGACTGCTAGAGGGATTTAGAGTTTGGGTATCTACTAACATAGGCCCAAGCTACTCCTTGACTAACATGCCCCTAAAATTTATTGCAGTTTAAAAGTCACCCTTGCTAGTAGAAATGCATGGAAACTGAAGATTCTGACTTGGTAATCAGCAGGATGTCATCTATTTAGTGAAAACTTGAGACATCAGAAGATAGAGCCGTTAATGTTATTCTGACCCAGCTCCTGCCCCTTCTGGTGGCAAATGTCAAGGGAGCTTAGGTGTCCCTTGGAGAGTACTGTAAATGTGTATTTGAGGCCTTGCTGCATGAAGACACGTTGACCTTTGTCCTTGAGTACCAGAGGGATAGAAGGAAAGGTGTTGGAAATATTCAACACAGTATACCAAGTGCCACCGGTCTGTCAATGGATTCGTTTATGGGGCTAGAGTAGCAACAACTGGATTCAGTTGGCAATAATCCACTGTAAAACTCCATCTACCGTTATCCTCCTTCACTGCCCACATGGGGCTTGTGTATTGTGATCTTGCAACTCTTACTACCTTTACTACCGTTAAGAACTTAATCAAGGCTGTGATTTCCATATGCCCTCCTTGGATTATAAACTATTTTTTTTAGCCTACCCTGGAAAGGATTGAGCTGGAAAGTGACTTCCATGTCCTACTAGCTCTTTTCTGTATGTAGTCCTTCCAGGTTTGGAGAATCCAGTCTGGATTTTATAACTATTCATTGTGTGTACATATCAACCATTAATACAACCTTATATTCAACAGTGGAAAACACAACAGTATGTTAAATTGGCCAAACGGTCCCATTCATAAAGATATGTTAGCTCCCCTTCTCCACTGTGTTCCCAGCCCAAATCTCACTACCTGAATTTGGGCACTCCTACACCCACAGAACCCAGTATGATGTTAGGTTGGACAATTTTCCCCCAAAATCCTGTATAAGTTCAAGTTCCTTCCTTTTCTCAAATTCTCCAGCATATCTAGACAGGTGCATTTGGCTTCTGGTCTATCTTTCTTGGGTACAGGGACACCTAGAACTCACCCCAAATGATTTTTCTTCTTTAAAAAGCTGAGATCAAGGTAATAAGGAGGAAAGAATCAGAGGACAAGACATGGTTATTTTCAATTACAAGCAGAATAGTGGATGTATGTAGTTCAACCAAATGAACTTCCAATGTTTTCAGTCTACCCAAAGCCCTATATTAGTAGCAAGACCAACCTTACTGATACCATCTATTTTAGCTTTTATGGATTCTTTGATTCTTTGATTCAACAGCCATGGCCACATTGTGGTTGGGGCTGTGAGATTTATCCCATTTGATTGATCTGGATTTGATCACAATGGTGAATTTTTTTGTTTGTTTGCTTGTTTGTTTTGTTTTGTTTTCATAAGGAATTCTCTGTAATCGAGAACATTTGCTGTCCCATTGCCAACATAGCATCTCTTAAGTTCTTTCTCAGTGTAAACATAAGACCTAAAAAAGTTTTCCAAGGTTGGCATGGCTTACTGCAAGAATTTATCTAAATTTCTTTGGATTTGCTTCTCATTTATTAGTGAGTTATTTTCATCAGCATTGTAAAGTCTATCCAGTGCAGCAAGAACCAAAATACTAGTCAATGCTTCACCCATGGATTCCAGTAGGAATTTGTCTTTCTCTTGGAAATCTCCCTGAGAGAGTGAAAAACCCAGCATAGAAATCAAAACACACTACAAAAAAAATCCTGAAAGGATCTAGGGTTGGCAGTCTAGAATGCTGGAGAGACTAAGAAAAAAAAAATCAAAAACAAAACAAAACAAAAACCACTTATCTGTTGCTAATTTTCCTTGGCAAGCATTACATGCCCCACTCTCTCATCTCCCAAGTAAGGCTGCCAACATTTTAATGGATCATCTGATTTCTGCCCATTGCAGTCATAAATTCTCCTCAATTCTTCCCCAGTGCATCTCTGTTCTCTGACAGGAGGTAGAACATTCTGCCACCAAATTCCAGGGCAAATTTTAGTACTATTTATTACAAAGCAGTGGAACAAAGAATGATCACAAGATAAGGACATTCTGATGCCCACCTTACAAGAGAATTAGCAACTCCAAGAGCATCATTTGGGCAGATGTCTTTGCACCTACTTCCCAGTGCCTGGTCTGAAACCATCTCTCCAACTTTTCTTAATTACAAGGCAGTAAAGTGGAGGGCCCTTTATTACTCAGTTGACCATATATGGACTTCCCTATATATCCTTTGAGACCCTAATATTTCCTAGTTCTTCCTCCTCCTGTCAGAAGCAGAGGCATGGTCTTCCCCTTGCTGACAGAGGCATTCCATTTTCATCATCAAAAGTCTCAGGAAAATCGAAGAGTTTAAATTTTACCCTCTGAAGAAGTTATGATGCTCTCTTTCATGGATGCTCAAAGAAGAGAAAATACAAATAAATAAATAATGAACTCTTAGATAAAAGACAAAGGACTTTATCATTCCCAGCGATAGTAATAGCCAGGATATCAGTATTGACATTGGTTCCCCAAGCTCCAGCTCACATAGGGTGGCACAAAGAGGTTCAGGTAACATCTATACATATAATGGGTTATGTGACAGGAAAGGAAGCATGGGTTAGAGAAACCAAATCTTTTATCATAGGAAGAAAGTATATTTGATCTATACATAAAGGGAAGCATTTTTTTTTTATATCATACTGGAGAGTAACCAATGCAGAAGAAACAAACAAAAAGCAACCAAAGAAAAAATAAATAAATAAAAGAAACCTGACCTTTGCGTCTGATGAAAACACTGTCTCTACTTTCTTAGACTGTTTGCTATACTAAAATTTTTGAAATAATCATCCAGAACAAAGTTGGTCAGTACCTCTGCTTATAAGACACAAAGAAATGTAAGAGACCCATGGAGAATTGTTTCTCCTCAACATCACCCTGTCAGAATATGTTAAAGTGCACTCTCTCTCTGTCTCTCTGTCTCTCTATCTCTCTCTTACATACACAAACACATAGTAAACTCTGAAGTGTTCTGGGAATGTCTTATGGCTTTAAAACAATCCCCCCCCCAATTTTGCAATGAAATATCAGATGCCCGTTTGATGTAAAACTTAGGGTTTCTTTAATAGTTCATAGAAAAAAAATCTACTTTTTCAGTAATTATTAATATTAAATGGAATGAATTCTAACCATATTAATAACATAGATAAGAAAGATGGCTGTAGAGAATAAATGGGAGACTGATATGTGGCGATATAAAAAGACACAGAATTAGGAGCATTGTGTGCAGTTAAGTAGATATCAGGCTGAAGAAATAGGCTGGGATGAGAAAGTTTGAAGAATATTTCAAAAAAGAAAACAATTTGAGTTAAATTTATACATGAAAAGAATCTAGTCAGTTAAGGTGATGGAGGAGGTGTGAGGGTAAAGCAGTCCCGCTTCACTGAGCAAGATAATCGTCTTCTCAGAGTATTCTGGACCCAGGAATTTTAGAGACTAAAGATTTAAGGAGGCAATAAAAGAATGAATTGTAGTAGTTGACATAGGAAGGATGAATAAGGATATCAATTGAAACCTACTCAATGTAAGAAAAATCTGGCTATGTTTCAGAGATGATGATTGTCAAAACTATATATGGAAGAAGAAAGAATTATTCTCAGAATTGTTCAGTACAGAAGTCATTTAACTCACGTGGAAGTGAAGGTCTTTGAGACAGTCAGCTATTTCACAGGGCATAAAGAGCTGCTCTAGTGGGAGGAAACAGATATAGCCCTCCCAGCTCTCTCTCTGAAGATATATGCAGCACAAGTTTAGGAAATGCCCAATATTATATTATTTTTATGGTACCATAAATATTCATAGCATCATACCACAGAGGAAAATTGTGCCAAAGGAGAGATAGAATTCCAGCACCAATGAGCTTATGGAACAATGTAATATGCAGAAGGAACAGAAGGACAAATGTAATATACTGACTTTTAATTTGTATTTGAGACTGATGCTCATGGCTATCTAAAGCCAGCCTCATTAGCAGAGGAGCAAAATAAATTATATCAGTACAGGAGGGAAGCACACTACAAATTTGAAACCATATTTTTGACAGACTTATTTATTGCATAAATATAATGAAAATAAAAGTATTACCATTTATAATTATGCTTTGCAGTCAGGTTTTGTTTTCCCTTTTTAAAAATGCGTACATGTAATATGGAAGAGATGTCAGATAAGGCCAGTTACCTCTCCAGAAAAAATGTCTTTGTATATTCTTACACAGGAGGTACACAGAGGATGGGCACTTTCTTTTTGATATTCCCATCTGACTCTGTTTTGAAATTGAGATCAAAAAGGACTAAATGCAGTAGTAAGTACATCAAGACTTAGTCTTTCTTAAAATGCATTTTGCATTACAAGCATAACCCCACAATGAAGTACATTACAGCCAGGTTTAGCTTTCTCAGAAGCCACCTACTGAAACTGTCTCAAATCATGCTGCCTGATTGTGTTCTATCCTGGAACACAATCTCAGCTAATTCGTATCTGTATTATAGAAGCTAAGCATACCTGGAAGGTAGGCCTGGGAGAAGACATACCTTGCGTTGTTATAGACATGTAAATGCGATCTTTTTTCAAATTGCAACTTTGGATCCAGTTCTTTCAGTAGCATTATGTAGACATGAATAGACAAGAGTATATGATGGAATTGACATTGAATTCTAGGAGCCCAGTTTGATTTTATTTGCAAAAGGATAGAAGTTGTCTTCTCAAATAAATAGTAATATAATGACTAACATTTATGCAGTTTTATCTACAAAGGTACCATTATCTATCATCTCTATTACATAGTTTAGGCAATGCAGGTTTAGGAGGTTATGTGACCTTCCTGAACTTGTAGAACTGTTAAATGATATTATCAAAATTTAGGCCAAGCTCCCTCTGATCCTGGAGTCCAAGTTCTTTATCAAGATCTGTGTGTGACCTTGAGAAAACACTTTTTAGGATTCTGTAAAGAAATAAATCTAAAATTGATTAGAAAAAGAAAGATGAGGCATGGGATTCAGCTCATTGAATTTGCTAAGACATATAAGTTTAAAAAAAAAATCTGTTATACTCTTCCATGTTGGAAAGTCATCTTTATTTAGGAGCCTGGGTAACAGAGTGCAAAGCTAACCTAGAGAGCTTCCCTGCAAATACAAGATGCTGCTTTCATGTGGGATTTAGCATCATAATGCATGGTTTAGCATGAAACATCACCTATGTCAGAATCTCACATGCACTCCATTATTATTATCCCAAAGGTAACTTTAATATCTCAAGTTTATAGCTTTGTATCTCAACAATAGCCTGTTTAAAGAAATAATAATTTTGAAAGTTAAAGTGATACCTCAAAAATTTAGTGTCAAATATAGAGTCCATATTTAGGAATGTCATTGAGTATAGGCAGATAGGAGTTAGAATACTTAACGGATTCAATACATGTTGATCAGAAGTAATAGTTTATAAATCTTGGAATATAATGTACTCCATAAAATGTTTAAATGATCTATATAATAAATGCAGGTAAAAGCTGAACAAGTTATAGTATTTAATTGTACTCTAATATTCCAACTTTTTCCTGAAAATAAAATAGAGTCTGATGATCATTCTTATGAATTACTTCATCACTAGTTTATTGGTTCAAAAGATGTACTCACATTCATTATTCATTTAACAAATCTTAATTGGGCATGAACTGAACCCTGGGCCTGTGCTGGGTGTTAAGGACATGATGATAAGCAGAATATAGTCTTTTCCCTTAGGGAGCTTACAGTCTAGAAGGGAGGCAGACAGCAAAATAATTGTATTATAGCAGATAAGAAACTTTATATGTCCTGTGGTGACAACCTAAGAGCCCATAACAGAGAGAGGACAAGTGGGATGAGATGTAGCCAGAGGAGAGGAATGGTAATGTCATACATGTTAGTTAAAGAAAAACAAGGCTTTATTCTTTAGATTGAGAATAATAGAAAGTCACTGCATGTCTTTAATCGGAGGTTGGCATAATTCTATTTAAGTTAAATGTTTCTCTCTAGCCGCCTTGTGAAGAATGGAATGGGGGAGGGATGGATAAGAATGGAGACAGGAACCAGGCCACTGCAGTGTCTACGTAGAGAAAATCAGTCGTGATTTGGAAGATGATTGTGGCTCACGTGAGGTTGTTTTCAGTGCAAATGAAGAGGGTGAAATAAGAGAGGTCAAAAAGTCAGAACATTGAGAGATTTCATGTGGGGAAGAAGGATACACTGAATTGAATATGGGTTATGTGGCAAGGAGACATTGCCAAGATCACTTTTGGAGTTCCTAGATTGTGTCACTAGATGTGCAGTGATACTGTTTACTGAGATAGCAGCTTTGAAAAAGAACTAAGGTTTAGTAAGTTTCGTTTTTGAATTGTACTTGAATTGCTTCGGACATTGTGTGGATGAAGCTGTAAAGTGCAGTGGCTCTGCCTTTGAGACCCTTTATTGAGCAGGCTATTGACTGTATTGGTCTTGATCTCTAAAATGAGTTCTGTAATACTGACTAATATAGATGAGCCTCTTGTGAAAAATAAAATAAAAATTACCTTGGTGATATGTAGAATTCTATTATATCCAGAAAAGTCATCCTGGAAATGTAAGAGGAAATACTTGTTAATACTTCTAACTTAGTTTAATACTCATTGTAGAAAAACCGGGGAAATCTGAATATTTGGGAGAATTAACAAAAAGAAACCTTCTTATTTAAAAGCAAATACAAACATTTTAGAGCCAATACCATACACAAAGAAATATAATACCTTCCAAGAAATGGTGTTTTTCTTTTTTTTTTTTTTTTTAGTTGTATAGACACGAATATATACCCATATAACCTGTCTCATTTGTTGATGAATCAACTGCGTTATGTCAGCATGCCTCTCTCGTTACTTCCCATTTCTGTGAGTTATTCTTCTGTCTGCATCTACTGTGATTTTGAATCTACCTCAACCTTCGTACCGAAATTTAAGCAGGTTCAAATATAAAAATTAGCACATATACATATTAACTATAGCACATATGAAGAGGAAATATAAATAGATATATGAAAGTATAGCATGCTAGTAAAGATAGTCATTTTGCAAATACCACATAGCCCCAAATTATTCTCTTAAGATTTTCCATTGTTTCTCAAAAAGCAAAAGACAGAACCAACAAGATAGTAGTGGATATTTTAGTAATACCGAATATATAAACAAAATACATATTTTAGAGGTTAGTATCTGGGCATTTTTAGCGTTTGTAGAATTAATGTCCTAAAACAACAATCTTGGAAGGCTACAGATAACCCCAAACTAACCACCTGTCTTCACTTACTTTTTCTCTGTTTTCTTATAATGAAAACATAATAAGGTGTGAGATATAACTGGCAAGTTAATGGAAGTATTCAATGACACGTGATCTAGTAAGCCTGAAAAAGAAAAGGGGAGGAGGAACACTGTAAAACAAATAACACCTCACTAGGAGCAGATCAAAAAAAGAAAGGTCACTGCTAAAAGCAAAGTAAGGCACCTGAAGGATATAGTTGATAAAAATAAACAAAATAAAATGGAAGTGGCTAAGGGTTCAAAAGATTGTCAAGGATATAACTAGGTAAGAATGAAGAGTCCCAGTACAGATAAGAATGCCGCCCCACTGTAAAAGAAACATCAAGTCTTTGAAAAAGCTCACCTGGAAACAGGGTCTAGTAAACTTACGAAACTACGAAAATAAAGTTCTTCAGAATTTCAAGCGAAAGGATCAATTCCCCTACTCAATTAGTTAGCAAATATTTATTGGCTGCTTACACTATTTTAGGCATTGTTCCAGTTGTTTTTGAAAGAACAGTGAATGAATAAAGGTCCATGTTTTCATGAAGCTTATGAAGAAGGAAAAATCAGATCGGCTCCCAAACCTCTTCCTAGCTACAATTAATGCCTGAAACCAGTGGAGCAATGCCCAAAATGACCACAGAGAAAGAAAATATTCCCTAGGAGTTCTATATCCAGCCAAATTATACTTCAGAAAATAAGCTATTTTGAACATGCAAGAATCCAAGCAATATAGTGTCCAGAAACCATTATTGAAGATATTGCTGGTGGATGCATTCCATCCAAATAAGAAATGAATAGAGAAATAAGGCAGAAGAGCTGGCAGATGAACATGGAAACCAAGGAACTAAATGATTGGGAATAAAGCAAACATGGAGATTATTGTATAAAATTTACAAGCTCCCAATGAGGAAATAGTACAGCTAATTAAACCTGATAAAATACATTACAAAATCTGGGTAAAAATGATTTTAAAAATTTATAATTTACTCTATCTGAGCTCAGAGAAGTTAAAAAATTTATGCTGACCACTGGTAATGTAACGAATTTATGGAACTGTAAAGCATTACCTCCTAAAATAGCACCAGGCTCAATTGATTCCATGGATAAATTCTATTAAAACTTTAATAAATATATAATCTAATGTGATTTAATAAGTTCTGGCACACAGGAAAAAATGGGGCACTTTCGTATTTTATTGAAACCATCATAATACTGATACCCAAATCTAACAGCACACAATAAAAGATAATCATAGATCCGTCTCAGGTATGCTTACGGATGTATGCAAAAGCCTGTATAACTTTTAATGTATTACTCATGGAGATTCATATCAGAAAGGCGAAGATAATTCTGCACGTAGACATTAGCTGTGCTCAGTACTTGGTTTGGGTCTCTCTACCCATCTTTCTTCCACTTTCATTCTGTTTGCAAAATGTGGGAAGCCACCAACGTATTTCCCAAACCCCCTTGCAATTAACACTCTGGATGTGAATTTGGTTTATACCCACACGAAAGGGAAGAAGAAGGAGAAGTCAGTGCCATCTGTTTGGGGCAGTGTGGATAGGAGAGCAAGTTCTGGGAGCACTGAGTGTTGTCAGGAGATGAACTCCACATTCCTCTGTTGGGTCAGCCTCATGGGTGTGGCACGTTTAGTGTCCTGTCTTTGTATCACAGGGGCCGTTATGTGATCCTAAAACTAAAACAAGTCCTGGCTCCCTGACTCTCTCTTTTCCTGCCTCACCCAGATTACTTACCAATCTCACCAATGCTTACTTACATTTGCATCCATCTGTGTTCCTCTCTTGTTACAGTGGTGTGGAAGTGTCTTTTTCAACCGTGTTACATCTGTGTGTCTCCCTCATTGCTTCCCACCTCTGAGTTACTCTTCTGTCTGCATCTTCTGTCTGCATCCTATTGATTCTGTATTATGGTGAATTGTATAATTATTTCATGATATATGACAATGCAATAATAACAGTGGAAATAAAGTGCACAACAAATGTGATATTCTTGAGTCATCCCAAAAGCACCTCCCCTTCCCTCCACCTCTCATCTGTGGGAAAATTGTATTCCACAAAACCGGGTCCTGATGTCAAAATGGTTGGGGACTGCCGTTCTAGGGAAAACAAATTCAATTTGTATTCCTTTCTTATGGTAATTTAATGTTGGTCAACACGTTTTCATTTCCCAGCAATGAAATATTTTTTAAGCGTTGAACTTCAGATATGTCACCAGAGTATAGTTAGGTTTATTCTCTCTCTTCCTTTTCTCCCTTTTTTCCTTCTTTCCTTCCTTTCTTCCCTCCCTCCCTTCCTCTCTTCCTCTTTCTCTTTCTTTTTCTATTTCTTTCTCGACTTCCCTTTGCCTTTCTTTTCTTTCTTTCTTTCTTTCTTTCTTTCTTTCTTTCTTTCTTTCTTTCTTTCTTTCTCTTTCCCTCCTTTCCTTCCCTCCATTCTCTTTCTCTCCTTCCCTTGTCTGTCCTTCCTTCCTTCTTTCCTTCCTTCCTTCCTTCTTTCTTTTCTCTTTATGTTTTTTGCTTTTTTATCTGATATTGAATGGAAATTTTTAATCATCAGAATCAGCCTTTAATTGAGGAAGGATTTTAATATCTGGAAAACATTTTTCAGTAGCATGATATATTGGATTGGAATTCTAAATACTGTAATGATGCTAGTTCTCATCAAATATATTTATTTGCAACTTATCTCAATCAGTGTTTCAAAAAGTGTATGTGTGTGTGTTTGCACTTTAAAAATTGTCGGAATGATTCTAATCTTTTTTCTTTGGATTATCTGTTGATCTTTTTAAATTGACTTTTATTTCTTATCATTGTATAGGACTATCCTATATTATGAGTATTAATCATTTGTCACTTTTTTCTTCTTTCTCTGCATGCCACTTTTAACATTTTTATGGTGCCTGCCATTATGCCGTCTTAAATATTTTTGTAGACAAATTTGTCGTTGTTTGCTATTTTTTTTCTTCTTAGGGAATATATTGCTTACGTAAAGCTTCTGGAAATTTCTGTAATTTCCTCCAGAAATTTATTTGTTTTTGTTTCTTCTTTTATATTTAATGTTTTAATCCATCTGAACACTGTATGTGTGGGTGGGAGGAGCAAATTTCTAACTTGATTTTTGTCTTTGACATCATTTTATATACAGTTAGTCTTTTCCTCAATATTTTACAAAGTCACACTTACTGTCAACAAAATTTCTATATATACATAGATTTATTTATTGTTCCCTGTTCTGCTTTACTGACTTGTTCGTCTTTATCTATATGAATTCTAACTGTTTTATTTGTTTGGTTTTATAGTATGATTTAATATTTTGCAAATCACTAATTATCTTATGTCACTCCATGTCACTAGGGACTATTTGGAAGGTGTGAGGTATTTTAGGGTGTTACAATGACTGAGGGTATGCCACTGGCTTTAATTAGTGAAGATGTTAATATATCTTAGTCTGTGAAAGAGTCCAACTCAACAAAGAATTATCTTAATCAAAATGTCAACAATACTTCTATTTGAGATAGTTTTTTCAAGAAAGAAGACATCAAGCAAACAAATAAAAAACAATTTTGAATCAGTTTGGAAGTGAATTTTTTTTTTTAATGGACTTGAATGGGAATTCTTTAGACTTACTATTTGATTGGAGGAAGGTTAACAATTAAGGAGAATTAAGAATTAAATAGATACTGATCATCCAGGAGAAAGCAGTCTTCATTTATTTTGTTTTCAGAAAATTATATTTTTCCTTCACTTAGATTTTGTATATTCTTGTGAGATTAACCCAAAGGAATTTTGCAGGCTTTGCTTTCACTGGGAATGGAATTTGTCTTATATTTTTACGATATTATTATACTATAGTTTCAGTGGTTATCGCTGGTATATATGAGAAGTAGAGTCATTTCTTTGTTATTAAAATTTTACTCAATCATTTCATGTTTCTTGTCACTTGGAATTTGCTCATTTACTTTTTTAAAAACAAATTTTTAAATTTTAAATATGTGGGGTAAGATTCAGGGTTAGGTATACAAATGTTCATTATGCAGGTATCCTTGTGGATAAGGTGTGCCCTCCCTCCCCTGGCAGTTTCCCACTACTGCCAAACCCTTTCTTATATTATTACCGTAGTTGTTCAAGGTCTGCTTATGAGTGAGAACATGTGATACTCGGTTATTTGTTTCTGTGATAGATCACTGAGTACTATAGATTCTAAGTCCATCCAAGATGCTGTAAGTTTCAAAATTTTTTCCTTCTTTATGCCTGCATAATATTCCATCATGTATATGTACCACATTTTTTTAAATCTAGTCCTCTTTTGATCGGCAGTGCAGTTGTTTCCATGTTTTTGCTATTGTGAATAATACTTCAATAAACATGCATGTGCAGGTATTTTTTTCATAGAGTAATTTGAGCTTCTCCAGGTATATTCCCAGTAAAGGGGTAGTAGAGTCATATGGGAGAATGATTTTTAGATCTTTTAGGAATCACCACACTGTTTTCCACAGAGAATGTACTAGTTTACACACCCACCAACAGTGTAGAAGTGTTCCCTTTTCAGTGCATCCTCTCCAGCATTTGTTGTTTTTTGAGTTATTGATGGCCATTCTGACTAGAGTTAGGTGGTATCTCTGCGTGGTTTTAATTTGCAATTCTTTGATAACTAGTGAGACTGAGCATTTTTTCATGTATCTGTTGGCTGCTTGTATGTCACACTCCCAGACTTTAAGCTTTGTTGTGAAGCTACAATAATAAAAACAGTCTGACATTGGTACAAGAATAGGCATAAAGACCAATGGAACAGGATAGAGATTCCAGAAGCAAAACCTCAATTTCTCAACCAACTCATCTTTGACAAAGCCTCCACCACCCACTATTGGGGAGAGGAGAACCTATTCAATAAATGGTGCTGGGAAAACTGGCTGACCCCATGTAGAAGATTGAAACAGGACCCCTACCTATCCCCATACACAAAAATCAACTCTAAATGGATCAGAGACCTAAACATAAAACCTCAAACTATAAGAACGTTAGAAAATGCAGGTGATGCCCTTATGGAAATTGGAACTGGCAACCAATTCCTGATCAAAACTCCAACTGCCCATGCCATAAAAGATAGACAAGTGAACTGCATCAAACTGACAAACTTCTGCAAAGTCAAAGAAACCATTGAGAGAACAGAGAGACAGCCCACAGACTGAGAAAAAATAATTGCCAACTGTATATTTGACAAAGACCTAACAACTAGAATCTGCAAGAAACTGAAATGTTCTGAAAAGAAAAAAACAAACAGCCCCATTACAAAGTGAGCAAGAGATATGAATAGATGCTTATTGACTTTTAAATAAATTTTATTGTGTATATTTAAGGCATATAACATGATGCTGTAAGATATATATGTGTGTGAATATATAGTAAAATGATTACTAGAGTAGAAGAAATTAATATATTCAATAGCTCACAGACTTACTCATTTTTCTCACCCTGTTGCAAGAGCAGCTATAATCTACTGGTTTACCAAAACTCCTGAAAAGAACACACTATTCCTAACTATAGTCATCGTGGTGTACATTCAGTCTTTGGACTTGTTCATTCTGTATTTTGGCTACTTTGTTTTTGTTGATCTACATCTCTGTTTCCTCCACTCCCACCCTGATAACCACTTTGTATTCTCTCTATATATATTTGACTTCTTAGAGATGTTAAATCATGCAATATTTTTCTTTCTGCATCTGACTTATTTCACTTAACTTGATGTCCTTTATGTTCATCCATGTTTTGGCGAATGGTAGGGTCTCCTCATGTCTTAAACTGAGTAACATTTCATTGTGTATATGTAGCACTATTTCTGCATCTATTCACCCACTGATGGACACCTAGGTTGTTTCCATACCTTCGCAACTGTTAATAATGCCACAATAAACATGGGAGTGCAGATATCTTTAAAAGGTGGTGATTTTATTTCTTTGGGTCTATACACACAGAAGAGAAATCGCTGGATTTCATGTAGCTCTATTTTTAATTTTTTAGGCACCTCCATACTCTTTTCCATAATGGCTGCACCAATGCACATTTCCAGCCACAGTGAACAAATGCTCCCTTTTGTCCACACCCTCACCAACACTTGCTTTCTCTTGCAGATTCTAGTTGTTAGGCCTTTGTCAAATATACAGTTGGAAAATATTTTTTCTAATGTTATTATAGCTGTTCTAAGCAGTTTGAGATAGTATTTTGCAGTGCTTTTAATCTGCTTTCCCCTGGCTGATTCATGATATTGAGCACCTTTTGTGTTACCTTTTACCATTCTTATGTTATCTTT
>CAUYQG010089570.1:0-12157 GCA_963574415.1 Tarsius wallacei
CGCCCCGGAGCTGTGGGAAGCGGCCCCCAGGGAGGCTCCCCACCCGCCAGGAAGCATGTCAGCGTTTCTCCAGCCCGGTTCTGCATCACGGGAAAGACATCTGAGACGCCGAGGGGGCACAGGCCGCAAGCATCCTCCCACTCGTTTATTTGAGCCACGATGGTTTGTGGTCGAGCAAATGAGAGAGTGTGGTGTCCTGTTGGCGGCAGAGGCGGGCAGGTTCCTGATCTCAGTGTGGCCAGTCCTGCCGCCGGACGTGTGTCTCTCAGGTCAGCCAGACACGAATTTGGGGCAGGGGGCTCGTGGCCGGTCTCCCAGAGCCGTCCGTTCCTAGGAAACACCAGACACACCAGAGGAGAGGAGCGTGCAGGTCACCTCAGCCTCGGAAGAGCCGCCCATTTTTGTCCCGGGATCGAAGACATCCGAAGAAGTGGGGAGAGGTTCAGCCTGGGGTCGGCTCTGTGCCCGGTCTGACGCCGATGCCTCTCCTGTGTGAGCTCACGTGCCGCAAAGTGAGGTGGTGACCGTCGCTCTGTCGGAGGCATCTTCCAAGGGCCAGAGGAGGGCGTGCATGTCCAGCGGCCGGCAGGCTTCTTGGCACACGCACAGGAAGCAGGCGCTGCGTTTGTGGTGGTTGTTGTCATTAGCCTCACTGTGGTTTGCTCCCGCCAGCGAGGAGCAGCTATTCAGAGCTTGTCGTCTTGTGTTTTGTTCTGTTTTGAGTCAGGGTCTCACTCTGTCGCCCAGGCTTCTGAGCCTCGACCTCCTGGACTCAGGTCATCCTTCTCTCTCGGCTTCCTGAGTAGCTGGGACTACAGGCGTGTGCCACCATGCCTGACTAATGCTTTTATTATTATTATTATTGTTTTGTGAAGACAAGGTAACCAAACAAGGGGAAGGCGATAAGGGCATGGGGCGGGGGGTGCATATAAAGTGCTGTTATCTCCCTTAGTGACTGAGGTATCATGATTAAAGTGTTGACCCCTGAATCAGGTAACTGGATTTAGGCTGTGGCAGTATGGGGCAGTGGCTGCCACCTGTACTCTCTGGAGATACATTGGCTCCTTTTGAGTCTTTGGGCAGGCGACTTAACCTCCTTAAGTTTATTTCCAATAACTTCCTACTTTGTGGCCTCTCTGTGAGGATTTCATGAGTTAATACATGCAGAGTGCTCCAGACAGAGTCTGGCACATAGTAAGTGCTCAATAAATCCTAGCCAGGATTTTCAATTTTGGACAGACACCTTACTCTCTCCCCGAACTGTGGAGTCCTTCTCTGTAGGCTCATGTCATAAAAACGCCCCCTCCTAGTGTGGTTGTGAGATCACATGAGATCATGCAGGTAAAATTCTTAATACCAGATATGGCACGTAGTCAGAGGTCAGTACACATGGCCTGTCATCTGATTTTACCAGCTTAAGAAGTCAAAGTGTGCTTCCAGAAGGGAGAGTTCGGCCTTGAAAGATGGCTGGAAGGTAGACATCAGTTCTGGCCAGGTGTAGTGGCTCACGCCTGTCACCCCAGCACTTTGGGAGGTGGAGGCGAGAGGATTGCCTGAGCCCAGGGGTTCAAAACCAGCCTAGCAACTTGGTGAGACTTAGTCTCTATGATAAATCAAAAAAATTAGCCGGGCATGGTGGTGTGCACCTGTAGTTGGCAGTTATTTGGAAGGCTGAAGTGGAAGGATCGCCTGAGCCCAGCTAGTCGAGGCTGCGGTGGCTGTGAGTGTGCCACTGCACTCCAGTCTGGACAACAGAGTGAGACACCAATTAAAAAAAAAGAAGACATCGATTCTATCCTGTTGAAATACTTGCACGACTACCATGATGGGGCCGTGTGCAGAGCTTGTCTGATGCTCCCCATGGGGGCTCTCATTCTTGCCCCCGTCGACTCTAGTACAGTGGTTATTTCACAGATAAGGGAAGGGACACCATTAGTGGGCGTGACTTGCTCAAAGTCAGCCAGCCAGGAAGTGGCAGGGTTGGGATTGGAAGAAGGGATTAGTGGCAGTGAGTCCCGCAATCCCTCTTCCAGGCAACATGGCCTACATTCCCTCGTCTCTCGGTGGTTTTTGTGTTTTGTTTGGTTTCTCAGAAACAAGGTTTCGCTGTGTTTCCCCAGGCTGGCCTCAAACTCCTGGGCTCAGGCGATCCTCCTGCCACAGCCTCCTGAGTCGCTGGGACGACAGGTGTACGCCACCACGCCCAGCTTTGCTGCGTAGTTCTTAACCTCCTCCCAGAGAGTAAACTCAGCCTCAGGAAGACGAGATTAGAGGCCCGTTTACACCCCGTGGACAGTGTGTGCTCAGTGACTAAGGTCCAGCAGATAGCCTCACCCTGCTGGGCTTTTTCTGGTCAATAGAAACATTTCCTGGGGATGCTGGCACCGCAGGAGGCCTCTGTGGGAAGGCAGGCCTCGCCTTTTGCCTAAGGGTGTGGACTCCCCTTGCCTCCCCGAGGGACGTGGTTCCTCTTGACTCAATGGGGGCTTTTGACCCCTGGCTGCAACTGCTGGATTTCCTCCAATTGCCTGCATTACCTTCTCTGCAGAGTTTAATAAATCCGATTGTAAAACCAGCAGGCACAGTCCCTACGGCTTCAGCTCGCTGCGTGGCCTCTTTGCTCAGAAATTTGACGCTGGGTCCCTGGGTCCAGCCCTGTCTGCTTCTGGAAGCACCGGCCCCTTCTGCGACCATAAGAGTCATCTGTGAATCATTGTGTATTCCCTTCTTACAGCCTGTTACAGCCACCTTCCAGACCGTGGGCCCCTCGAGGGGCAGCCTCATGGAAACCAGGCCTTGAGTCTCAGCTGAGTTTGATTCACTGTGAGACCTTGGGCAGCTCCGGTCTCCCGGAGCTTTAGTGGATACAGTTAAAGATGGAGCTTGGAGCGGATGAGCCCTGAGGCCCTCTTCAACTAGAGTCACCTGTGATTCTGGGACCCGTGCGCCCCTCACAGCCACAGCCACGGTGGCCTGGTGGCCGTAGCCCACCCTGAGTGCACGCAATTGGCCATGCTTGTGTGTGTGCCTACCCTGCTGTTGGTTTAATCCGGGCTTGCTTATTTTGGGAAGTAAAGCTTGATTCTGTGTTAGCACCAAGGCAGTGGGTTGACACATGCCCAAGCTCAAGGAGCACTGGGCCTGTGGTCAGATACTCAGGAGAGTTGCCCGACAACCTCAAGCTTGACTTTCCTCAGTTCCCTTATCTGTCAAATGGGAATGATCCAAATTTTGACCTCTCGAGGTTGCTAAGAGGAGTAAATCACATACTGTCGGTGACTTCCCTGTATAAACCATAAAGTCATGCTCAAATGGAAGGATTTAACCCTGAACTCTCAAGCTTGTCTTTGATTTCCTGTTTTCTAAAAGCCTGATTACCAGGTCAACCCAAGCCTGTGTTTTTACTGGAAGCATCTTAGAAAGATACACATACTAAGTTTTTTTTAAAGGAGATTTTATTTTAAGGTGGAAGCTGAGACGGTTGAGACCACATCGTTCTAGATAAATGACTGACTTCCCAAGGTCTCACAGCAAATCAAAGTCAGCTGAGACTCAAGGCCCGGTTTCCAACGAGGCTGCCCTCTCAAGGAATCCGGAGTTTAGAAGATGGCTCTAACAGGCTGCAACTTGCACTTTCTGGGTTCTGATTCCCACATGTCTGATTATCAGGAAAATGTGCCACGTCAGGCTGAAAAGGAGACTCAGACATCTGTAAGTTACATTGAACCAGGCCAGCATCACAAAACCAGCTTCCTGGTGGGAAAAAAGCCAGTTCTGCCTGGTAATGTTTTTTCTTCCTGTAGGTAGTGCCAGAAAAATATGAGGACTTTTTGCTCTTTGGAGCATTTTTCGAAGCGACCATGATTGACCGGAAGATTGGAGAGAAACCCATCAGCTTTGAAGTTTCCGTCGGTGAGTGCAGGCATGCATCGCACCGGGCCTGGCGCCTGGTGTGGACACAGGACCTGTTGTGTGCAGTCAGTAGCCATCTTGGTGTCTGGGGTCGGGTGCCCCTTCCCAGTAAAGGGGATCCCGTGGAGCACCGCCAGCATCCACCCCAGGACAGCAGAGCGGGGCTCAGCTTGACTGGGGTAGAGAGAACTGGGTCAGGGAAGGAGCCCTGCAGGGAGAGAGTTGGAAGACTTTCCAGACTGGGGTCCTGCAGTCACAGGCTTTTTTGATCCTGGCCCTTTTGTCCTTTAAACAAAATTGGCCAGCTGGAATGTGGCGAGCTCTGGGGCTTCCTTCCAGAAGAGGGACCGTTCAGCTTCACCTTTGGAAGCATTTGAATCCAGTTGTGGAATGGGAAATGGCACCATATGCTCGCAGGGGGCGTCTATTCTTATACAAAGATATTTGCACACAAAAGCTGCCCCATTTGCAGAAAGAAGACATCAGGTTTTCTTTCACTCCCTCCCTACCCACTTCTTTCCTTCTTTCTTTCTTAAACATGATACCATTTGGGGGGGACTCAGGCAAGGAGTCTTCCCCTGGAGGAGAAGCAGGTTTGAAAAGGTGTTCTTGATGTTTCACTGAGTAAAAAAAGGCGGATTCCAGACAACAGATCTACCATCATTCTTCACCAATGTCTCTTTGAAAAGTGGTGGAAGGCTACACACTAAACTGTTAGGATGGTTGTCCCTGAGTTTTGGGAGTTCTGGTGTGACCCTTCTTTTTTACTTGGCTGTGTTTTCTAGTTGTGATTTGTCGGTTTTACAAAAGAGCACTAAGACGGGTGGCGGGGACGGCTCGTCATCTCACCTCTTTGGTCTGACTGCGGCTGTTTCCACCTTCACGCCACGGTCTCACTTCCTCACCTTGGGAGAGCGTGGGCTTGGATCGCCTATGCCAGGCAGACGGATCCCGGCCACTGACGCCTCGCCCCTCTCCCCTGCTCCCGCCTCTGCAGGCAACTTTGGAAACCTGATCGACGGAGGGTCCCACCACGGGAGTAAACAGAGGGCAGCCGAGCCAGCCAAAGAAGACCAGCTGCCGCTGCTGCACGACGGGCACGGAGAGGCCCCCCACGAGGCTACCCTCCCCATGGCCTCCACCACCCACCCAGAGAAGCCACAGGTCACAGAAGGGAACAGGTCAGAGATGCAGCAGGGGGGAGCAGCCAGTGCTTCTGACGCTGGGGCTTTGTCTAGTTTCTGGGACCGTTTCATTCCGTTTGTCCCTAAAATCAGAAACATAGTTTTTAAACTGTCACAGAAGCAAGGTGCAAAGAGGAGTAAGTGGTAAGTGTCACACAAGCAGCATGACGGCTCTTCAAAGGACACATCCAGGGAATTTATTTAAGGGCAAAGCAATGGTGATGATGATGATGGTGATGAGGATGGCGGTGATATCTGAAGCCCCCTTTATTCTATAACGCTGAAGCTTAACATGGTAGGAAGGTCAGAACCTAAAATTTCTACTAACCGTTGTTATATTCATCTGTTTTTGTGCCATAATGTAAACTCAATTTGGTGAAATTATAGAATATGTGTATTTCTTTCTTTCTTTTTTTTTTGAGTTGGAGTCTCACTCTGTTGCCCAGGCTGGAGTGCACTGGCACGCTCACAACCACCGCAGCCTCGACCCGCTGGGCTCAGGCGATCCTTCCGCCTCGGCCTTCCAAGTAGTTGGAACTACAGGAGCATGCCACTGTTATAGCTGTACTGCGAGTGAGAAGTCACCAACACACTGAGAGTCAAATATTGAGTCCTTTTAATGTCAGCGGTCAAGAGAAGGCTCATGCCAAAAAACAGACTCTTGACCCTGAATGAAGCAAGCAAGGGGTTTATATAGCAAAAGGGGTTTATATAGCAAAAACCAAGCAAGGGGTTTATATAGCAAAAACCAAGGTTACAAGGGTCAGTGCTGGGTAGAGAACAAAGGAGATTTTTTTTCAAAGTACAGGTGATTAAACCGTAGCGGGGAAGTGTAAATTAACATAGCAGGACAGAACCAGTTCAGGAATAGTTAGGGCGGTCACGTGGAGGAGGGGTGAGAGGAGGAATTGGAAGACAGAATGGAAGAACTACGGCAAAATGGAGTTACCTTGGTTGGGTCACTAACTTAGGTCACTAACAGCCATTTTCCACCACGCCTGGCTAATTCTTTGATTTATTGCAGAGACAAGGTCCCACCCAGTTGCCCGGGCTGGTCTTAGACCCCTGGGCTAAAAGTGCTGGGATTACAAGTGTGAGCCACTGTGCCCGGCTTATGTATGTTTTATGTTATTTTTTTGCCACAGTCATTTGCAAACTGAAGAATTTTTTAAAAAGTTTGTTGGCTTGGCACGGTGGCTCAGCCTGTGATCCCAGCACTTTGGGAGATTGAGGCGAGAGGTTTACCTGAGCCTGGGGGTTTGAAACCAGCCTGGGCACCTTGGTGAGACCTTGTCTCTACAGTAAATCACAAAAACTAGCCGGGCGTGGTGGCATGCATCCGTAGTTCCAGCTACTTGAAAGGTTGAGGCGGAAGGATCACCTGAGCCCAGCAGGTCGAGGTTGCGGTAGTCGTGGGCATGACAGTGCACTCTAGCCTGGGCGATAAAGAGTGAGATTCCAACTCAAAAAAAAAATAGGTTGTCGGTCAACCCCTTCAGGTCCCCACACAGTGGGAGCTTTTCTGTCTTCTCAATAAATACCACTTTCTCACCCGAAAAAAAGGCTGTCAGAAAAGGTCATTTCAGAAAGAGGCGGGGCACCTACCTGAACCCTTTAACCCACACAAATGTTCAACCTGCAAAGAGAAGTAACGTCACTGACTGTTTTAGAAAGTGGCATCAAGCCCCGGCCTAGGGACAACCACACGCAGTGAGCGTCCTCCCCTGCCGAACCTTGTGCCACGAGTGAGACGCCCATGATCGTACTAGGCCCTCACGATGGCATGTGCCTGTGCCTCCCTGACACGAGAGGAGAGGAGAGGAGAGGCGCATCGAGACGCTGCTGGTCTTCGAGGACGCCTCGTTGTTCTCCCTGGTCTCTCTGCTCTTCTCTGTCTAGACACGCTCTGGAGACTGGCCACGGTCACTGCTAGGGTAACAGGGACCCCGGGCCTATTTACCCGGACGGCCCTCTTTCCCGAGCCGCAGGCCGAGCCGCTCCCCGGGGCGTCCCACAGAGCACTCCCCAGGCGGGCGGTCTTCACACACCACTCTCCTGCTCCTCTGTCCTGTCTCCAGGACTGATCCCACCGATTTCTGAGTCCTCCAAGCCACACCTGGAAAGCTGTCAGTGGTTCCCTTTTTCCTTCCTACCCATATCCATGTGGTGATGAAGTCTGGTGTATTTAGTTATGTATTTTGCATATCTGTTTGCCATTTTAAAAATCTGGCCATTGGCATGTTCACCTGGGATTATTATTTTTTTTTAACTCTCACCTGGCTTGGCTTTTCTTCAAAAAAGATACCCTCCCAAAGGCCACCTCCCCCTCCCATGGCCACCTCTACCCTCTCCTGGCCACCTTTCCCCTCTCCTGGCCACCTCCCCCCCTCATGGCCACCTCCCTTCTCCCGTGGCCACCGCCTCCCTCCCATGGTCACCTCCACCCTCTCCTGGCCACCTTCCCCCTCTCCTGGCCACCTCCCTTCTCCCATGAGCCACCTTCCCCCCTCAGCCACCTTCCCTTTCCGTGAATCACTTTTCTGTGGGTCTTTTTCCTGCCCCTGCAACCATGCTTTGTGTCACCCTCCTGCACTGCACCAAGAGGAGCCCCAAGCACCGGTCTCCGAACTCCATTCTCAAAACTGAGGACATCAGGGAGTGAGTCACTGGGTCTGCAGCTCTGGGGACCTCTGAGCCTGTCAGACGTCCTCCGTGTCTTTTCCCGGGTACCAGGCATTGAAGACATTCCCCATCTGTGGACGTGCCATGGTTGACTTTTGTGGGGTTTCAGGGAAGGCAGTAGAGCTGAGTTGAGGAGCAGATGAGCCGCCTCAAGGCACCCCTGGAAGGGCCTTGTGTGGCTGCTGGCCCGGGGCTCAGGGAGGCCAGACCGTGTCGTGCTGGGGTTTTGGTGCTTGTGGCTTCCTGTGTGTCACAATGTTGGGGCTCTGGCCACAGAGAGGCACGTCAGGAAGGCAGCAGCTGAACTGGAAGAGTCTATGGCTATAGAGAACCCCACACACGGACACACACACACACACACACACACACACACACACACACGGCCATATACGGACACACACAACGTATCTGTTGTCCTCGTTAGAATATCACCTTGGACATATCTGGGCAGTCCAACGTTACAAGACACATGTGCTCACAAGTAACTTAGATGCTAGACTGGAGCTTGGGATGAGGCAGCCAGAAGACATCCCCCAGAGGCCACCGCGAGAGTCTCCGCTACCAGGCCTGCCTTGCCCACAGGCACAGGCCAGTGCTATGTTCCTTTCCTCAGACGCCCCCCACCTCCCGTCGGGTCCCCTCTGCCTGCTCCTCAGTTTACCTGAGAACTCACAGCATCCCATAACAGCCGCACCCCCAAGGACCCCAAAGGGAAGGCTCTGTGTCTGAGAGGCTGAAGACATGACCCGGGACAGCGGACGAGACATGGGCTTTATTCGGGAACATACGCACAGGGAAGGCCCAGGAGTGGCCGCCTGGGCAGGAGAAAACCGCTCCTGACTGTAAAGGGCACACAGGTTACGTAGCGTCTTACGCAGGGTGGGGTGCAGGGTTCTAGTGCACAGGCGCAGTGGGACAACATGCTTACACATGTCACGTGTACACAAGATGGCTGTGATTTCTCTCTGGGGTGGGATTTTTAGTATCCGAGTGAACTAAATGTGAACTCAAGGTAACCAAAGGTCATGGGCACTGGTCCAGTTGGCCTGATCTGGCCTGAACCAGCCCTTGGGGTGACTGCCTCGAGGAAGGGTGTGTGAGAACGTTCACGGTGCCCAGCGCAGGATGTGGTCAGCAGGCGGAGGACACTTTGCCTACGGCCCCGGCATGACCTGCATGCCCAGGTGTGGAGCCCAAGGGGAAGGGGACGTGCCCGGGTGGCCACCCCAGGATCTCTCCCCAGGCTCCAACCCTTGCTGAGGCCATATCCAGGGTGTGCTTATGTTGTCACTGAGCGTATGTCACTCTACCCGTCCTGGTCCAGGTAGGCCCAGGAAGAGTAGGAGGACCCTGAGAACCAAGGAGACAAAGGCCTTGGACATCTTAGCACAAAATGACCCAAACCAAAGAAACCTTTGAAAAAAGTGCAACATGGCATGGGAATTGATTTAGTTGCAGGATTCTCAGTGCAACGTTTTTAAGAGAGATGAAATCAAGAGAGCAGTTTGGTTTCTAAACCTTTTGGTTGTTGTTCTCCTGCTGTAATAACAGCCTCAGTTTCTGCCAAGAACTTACTTGGCTTCTCTTCTGAATAAACACCCACTGGTTTATTTTCTGCAGAACAGACCATGGGGCATCTTTGCTAATTTTGTTGTCTCCATCAGATGAAATTTGTGTGGGAACACTGAAAAAAACCATCCGTTCTATTAAGCTGAAGTTCTTGTCGGCTTATTGGAATGGAAACCAAGCTTGTTCCCTCCCTTTCTCTGTCCTTCCCTCCCTCTCTCCATCCCTCCCTCCCTCTCTCCCTCTATAGGCTTGTTGCTCCAAACACTGTTCATATTTGTCAGGGTCTCCTATCCTTCCACACCCATTCCAAGACATTTGCTTTGCTTTCCTTCCATAGTTCGCCAAAGTGCCAGGTGTTTGCGAGAAAATTACAAAAAGTGTGGGGGAAACCTAGTCAAGAAAATAGCTGTTGTAGGCAGTGACACTTCTCCCACCTACACCTACCTCCACACCAATCCCCTTCCTCCTTGGGAACCAGAATCTACAAATGAGCGCCTTCTTTTCCGTCTTCCATCTCACCATGTTACCTGTCTCTTTTTTTTCAGCATTTAAGCATTTCCAGTTATCACCCTCAGACATTCGCTCTGGCTCTGCAGTATCCCCTTTTAGGTACTTTGCTGTCCTCTTTTCCCTTCCTTGGCTAAAAGAATCACCCACTTATTAGCACCAATACCTGGCAATGATAAATATTGGATGAACGGTTGGTTGAATGGATGGATGGATGGAAGGAAGGATGAATGATGGATGGAAGGATGGATGGATGGATGGAAGAAAGGATGGATGGATGAACGGATAGATGAATGGATGGACGGAAGAAAGATAGGGTGGATGGAGGAAGGATGGAAGGATGGAAGGATGGATGGATGGATGGATGGAGGATTTATAAATAGATGGAGGGAAAGATGGATGGATGGATAAAAAAGGATGAAAGGATGAATAGAAACAAGGATGGGTGGGTGAATGAAAGGATGGAAAGATGGAAGAATGAATGGTAGGAAAGATGGATGGATGGATAGATGGATGGCTGAATGGAAGGATGGAAGTAAGGATGGATGGATGACTGGATGGATCGATAGATGGAAGGATGAAATCATGGGTGGAAGGATAGATGACTAGATGGCTGGACGGGTGAAAGGAAGGATAGATGGATACCAAACCATGAAATGCTAAAGTTCAGTTTGAGATACATGCCTCCACCCTCATTAATAATACTATTGGTATCTTGGTACATTTCCCTAGCTATTTCAGTTTACATAATGTAGTCACACTTATTATCTCACTTTGTCTTTACATGTGTCTGACATGTAGACCCTTAAAAAGAGTTTAATTTTCCTTCCTTCTTTCTTTTCTCACTTAGAACCGTCCTTCTTGATGAAGGCTGTCTGATAAATCCTGCCCTCAGCGATCATTTCTAAGCTTTGCCCTGGGTCTGTGGTGCTGTGGATACTCCTTTCCTGCGGCCACGTAACAGTTTCATCCGTCGCTCATGGGTCCCCAACTATAGACTAAAGATAGTGTGAATTGTCTGAGGGTTTCATCACCACTCTTCCCCACCCTGCCCAGAACACACAAAACATGAATGCATGACCAGGATTTCCTGAAAAGCAGATTGCCAACTAACTACCAGAACGAACATGTTTTCACAGGAATTACAACTATCTGCCATTTGAGGCTAAGAAGCCCTGTGTCTACTTCCTCAGCTCCTGGGGAGACCAGACCTTCAGGCTGCACTGGTCCAACATGCTGGAGAAAATGGCGGACCTCCTGGTAGGTGACTTTGACAGGGGATGGCTTTGACGATTGGGAAGCTGGGGCTCTCGCAGAGGGTCGTGACCTCAGTTTAAACACAAACAAATTGAGGCTGCTGCCTTTGGAGAGTGCATGGAAGCCGCCGTGTGAGTTCAGGGGAATAAGAATACATTTTGCAAAATCCCTGGACTTTAAATCTTCCAATTCTCTTTAAATCAAGCTACCTGAACTCAAAAAAAAAATGTAATTCAAAGGGCAAGTTGTCAATTCAAAATGGATAGGTCCTGACTTCAGCTTCTGGAAAATTCGGAGTCCCTAACATGGTAGACAGTTCCCTGCCGGACTGGGCCCTGCCTCCCCCTACACGCCACCTCTCACATGCTTTTCCTCCCTGACTTTATTCCAACTACACTGGTCTTCCATAGTTTCCTGAAGAAACCAAGTTCCTTCAGGCCTCACAGCCACCATCATGCTGTTCCCCCCATTTTTCTCCTGTTCGCCCAGTTGGCCTTCAGGGCTCAGCTTCCAGCACGTCCTCAGGGAAGCTTGGACACCCTGCCCTTCCAGTGCTCCCCTGACACCTTGCTCTTTTCCTTTGGACCACTGACCATAACTTACAATATATTTGTGTGTTTACTTGTCTGTGACTACTTCCCACAGTCTCTATGGCATTCGGCATGATACTGGCGCCTGACCTGGCTGAATGATTACTTGGGAACTGAATGTGAGAAAGTATTTACCATCACGCCAATATGCGATAAACTCAGACTTTCCCACCTCACCCCCCAGGAGGAGAGAAAACTCAGGGACTGCTCCTTTTGAGACACAGGCTAGACATAGACAGATAAACTTCCCGTAGTCAGGTTTTAGGAAGCGTTCAGGCATTTTAAAAATTACCTTTTACTGCAGGTCAAGCTGGCAGCCTTCCCCACCCCTTGACAAATCAAAAGAAAAACTCTATCATATGCAAGACTAGAACAGCCCAACCTCTCAATTCATGGTTTATCACAATAGTCACTACGAATCTTTCAGGTTCCCTGTCAAAGACAGAAGGCTCAATA
>CAUYQG010089575.1:0-75050 GCA_963574415.1 Tarsius wallacei
GAAGGCTGAGGCGGAAGGATCGCCGGAGCCCAGCAGGTCGAGGCTGCGGTGACCGGGAGCAGCCACTGCACTCCAGTCTGGACGACAGAGTGAGACTCCAACTCAAAAAAAAAAGAAAGAGGAGTTAAATTGGCAACCAAAGGCATGATGTATTGGCTGTCTTGGGATACGCTCTCACATATGGCTATGATCAGACTGAGGAAAAAATGCTGGGGAGACACTGGTCAGGCCTTTCAAACCGAACAGTCTCTGGAGAAGCTGGCAATGAGGATGAAAAGGCTTGTTTGCCTCATCCCAGCCAAGAGGGAACCACCCTGAGGCTTACTGCCTTCCCAGGTGCTGAAGTATATCCTTCGAGCACAGTTTCTCTTTTATATTAAGTGGAGCAAACCCTGGGGGTCGCTACTGTATATTTTCCCATGTGATCTTGCATATTCAAAGCCGATTTTCGTGAATAACATTGATCCCACTCACATGTTTCCCATGAGGTAGCGATGATAGGAATATGAAATATTAAAGATTAAGTATCTAAGAGTCTTTAGGGAAGGTGGATAAAGATGCAGAGGGAAGAAGGAGGATGGAATGACTGCTCTCTTTAGAAGGGGAGGGGTAGATCTTTAGCGGAGGTGGAGCTGGGGAAGAAGAGCCTTTTGAATTAAGGGAGAAAGGTGGTTGCAAGGAAGGACTGGAGAAAGGAGAGAGATGGGAGCAGCTGCTGAACAGGAGAGGAAATTGGGGTGAACAGATGATGCTTAGGAAGTTCGGCAATGCTGCTGGTTCCTCTCCAGACCTCCTATTCTACTTGCGAGAACACGGACCCCCAGCACTGGAGTGTTGGCTGCTGGCACCTTATGGCTCCCCTTCTCCAAATGGAAGCCCCTTCTTCCGAGAGGACAGGCCTATGCTCCCCCACCCCGGAGGCAAAGCCCAGTCAGTCACATGGGGGCATGTCTTCATCCCTTTCCCTGTTGCTCTAAAGGAATACCTGAGGCTGGGTAATTGACAGAGAACAGAAATGTATTTTCTTACAGTTTGGGAGGCTAGTGACCTAGTCCATCCATGCTGTTACCCTGAGGCTGGGTAATTTATAATAAAAAGAGGTCTAGTTGGCTCAGCATTCCACAGGCTGCACAAGAAGCATGGCACCAGCAGCGTCTACTTCTGGCAAGGGCCTCATGCTGCTTACACTCTTTGGCATGTGCAGAGATCACGTGGTAAAAAAAGAGGCAAGAGAGAGGTGGGGGACATGCCAGGCTCTTGATAACCAAGTCTCCAGGGAACTAACCAGAGTGAGAACTTGGTCACCTCCCACCCAGGGAGGGCACTGGATCTGCCCTCATGACCCAGACACCTCCTGTTAGACACCTCTCGTTAGACCCCTCCTCCAACATTGGGATCAAATTTCAGCATGAGATTTGAGGGGACAAACATTGAAGCTGCGGCAGGGTACAAAAACTTGGCCCTCTGCCTCCAGATGGGACTGACTCTGTGTTTCCCACAGTCCCCCGTGGGACCCTCTCAGGACTAGATTCTGGCTGAATCCACCTCCCTCATTAGCCTTTTCCTTTTCCTCATACTTCCTTCAGCCTCCTTCTCCTGAGAGCACTTCTGACAAATCTCCTAACAAGAACCCCCTCTTGGGCTCTGCTTCTAGGGTACCCAACCTAAGACAGGATTTTACACTGTGGCTTGGGATGGCCCTCCCCTCCCTGTCCTCCTTTCCTGCAAATCTCAGGAATATAGACTCGGTTTTTCCACTATTTGGGGTATAGGGATGTGCCTCTTGGGTTGTGATAATATTCTGCGATTGGCTTTAAGCTTCAGCAAAATAGTTACATTGCTTTCAGTTTACAATAAAAATAACAGTAATAACTATAACGTATCAGATGCCGTTTAATCCTCCCCATAGCCCTGTAAGATGCCCACATTTGTCCCATGTCAGAAACGAGGAGATTGCAACTACACATGGTAAACTGACTCACCCACAGTCATATAACACGTTAGTGGTAGAAATGACAAACCAGGTGTTCATGATTCCAAAACCTGTTTTCTACACACAGGGCCACACCGGCCCCTTCTCCAGTTCAATAAGAATAAAAATCAAGCTGCCAAGTTATCACTTCAGGATGAAAATGCAGAGTCCTTTGGCCCTGGTATTTCAAGCACGTACATTTCTTTCTTCAGTCAGTGACACAGAGGTTGGCATTCACTAGAGAGTCCAGCTATGCATTGACGGAAATCCAGCTCTTACTTCCAGAAGCTCATCTTGGAAATCTAATATCTGAGACAGATAATGTAATGGCATGTGAGTCATCCATTTCCTAGGATGCTCTAAGCTCAACATTTGTATTAAGTTAGAGAGACAAACACCTGGACCACATTATTTTATCTCCCCCGGTGGAACAGCCTCAAGTAAGTTAAGATTTCACATGATGACCTCGGCACTTACAGCAGATGGGGCAAGATATGTGTTGATGGTGACAGTCTCTTTGTTGAAGACATTGCTTTTCCAAGAAAAAAAAAAAGCCCTTAAATGTTGGTCCAGGTGATCAACTCCCTTTCAGAGTCCAGTGCTTATGGAATGTTCTCTTCCATAGTTGAATTTCTTATTTCTTCTTGCCATGCAATATAGATTAGATGACCCAATGTGTTCCTCATTTTACCTTTGCTTCCAGAAAGTTCAGAGATCAATTCAATGCTCAGATGGATGGAAGATCTATTTTGGATGTCTAGACTTTTGAAATATTTTTAAATTGTTCTGAAATACTTTATGTCAGTTGTTTGACTGTATCAGACCACCTCAATTTTTAAAAATAGGCATAGTAGAAAATGAAGAGTAAATCAGCGATGCTACAGGGAGCATCTGGGAAAAAAGAGTTCTAGAACTGAATTCATATGATTTGGCATATTTAAGAATCATCCCCAACAGGCATCACTCCCCTCCGTTCCATCACCACTGCCATGACCACATGACAGGTCACAATCAACCCCACCTGGATGGCTGCCCCTCCTTCCTAGTGGTGGTCTGGTCCTTGGCCTTGGTTTCTTCCTTGCCTCTCCTTTAATTCCACATTTTGCAACTAAATTAATCCTTGTAATGACAGGCAGTGAAATACAGTATAATATAGAGTTAAACGCCAAATGTGCAAATGCATTTGATATTGACACATGAAGCTTTGATGATGTTTCCCAACTATTGGGTCCCTATGAGCTTCAAGCTCCCCCAAACCCTACTCCCTGTGATGGGGCATTTTTGTTCCCTCTTCTCCACTCTTGGGAAGGCTTTGCTGAAAAAGCATGAGACGCCCAGCTATAGGACAAAGCCTCACTTTTCTCAAAGCTTCCTGTGGATATCTGCAACTTCATCTCTTGGCTCCTAGGTCTTCACATGCTCAGCACCAGCGGACTCTTCACAGCACCTGGACTTGGCTGTGCTCTCTTGCCTTCTTGCCTTTGTACATGCTGTTCCAGAAACTAGAGCACCATTTCCTCCCAACTGTAGATGGAAAGCCCCTGCCTGTCCTGCAGCTCTTGGCTTAGGAAATATTTGTGGGATGCCTTCTGTAACAGGGTGGATTTGATCTCCCTTGGAGCCTCCATAGAATCCTGTGCTGCATTCTACCACCTAGTTCATCTCAGACGGCCAATGCCTGTCTGTTGTTACTCAGTGTTCATCCTTCATTGGTTTATGATCCTCTCCTTCTCCTCCTCCCCATCATTATTATCTTCATCATCACTCTTACTACATGCCAAGCACTTTAAAAGCATTACCTCACTCGAACCATGTCAATACTATTAGCCCCTCTAAAGAGATGAGGAGACTGAGGCGTAAAAAGATACAGTCAGGGACAGAGGTCAACCAGGGAGCAAGTGATAAGAAACAGAATTCTAACTCGGATCTACTTCCACAACAGAAGCAGAACATTTCATCACTCCTAATCACACTTAATCACCAAGATCCTGCCTGGTCTTCCCTCATCTCTATCAAGTCTCTACTCAAACTCTTCTTTCTGACAGAAGCCTAACCAGACCAACCAACTGCACTGTGGCTACACCCAGCCTTCCCGACCCTCGATCTCTGCTCCATGTTTTCTTTCCTTTTGCCATCCCATATATTAACTTTCAGCATCCCTTATAATCCATTGTCTGTTTATCCTGCTAGAATATAAGCACCATAAGGACAGAGAACTATTGTGTCTACTGATGTATCCAACAGGAATACAATAAATATTTGTTGAATTATTGAATAAATGAATGACATCATCCACCCTTTCTCAGATGCCTGGCACAGAAAAGAAGGCAAGAGCTTGTCCCTGAATGAAAGAGTCATGTCTCATCAATCTCATCAAGGAAGTGGTCCCAGCCTGCACTGATGTGAGTCACTGTGTTCTCACTCCTAGAATCCCTCAGAACAGGGTGGAGGTTCTCTAAGCCTCCATCAAGATCTGAGGAACAACTTGGCTGTCAGCTATACATGCCATGTACTCTACCCCAGCTCAGCCCCAGGAAATGTCTGTTCCCATGGCCTTCCCCATCCTCCCTCTCTCCCCCAGTGGGTCCTTCCATGAGTATAGACTCTACCCTTGTTAGGCACGTGGCTAGGACCAGGAGCTTTCCTTGGGTACCTTATGGTACACCCTCACCTGGCCATGGAGTGAAAGGACCCCCTTCTGCCACGTTGCCACCTCATACATCGAATTAAGCGGCTCTCGGGGATGGGGGAAGGTAGCTGTTTCCTTGACAGCAAATACCCAAACTGACTGAAACAATTAGTTTGTCTATTTTAAAACTGAATTCCAACGCTTCCATGGCAACCAAAGTTATTAAAAGATGTAAATTAAAGTGTTGCTCAGGAAAGATGGCTTGGCATGGAAGGTGCTTGCTTTGGGGAAAGAACACAAAGAACTTCAAACCGAGGGCATCCCCCTTCCCAGATGCACGTTGCAATCAGCTGGAGAACTGAAAGAGCTCCAGCTATCTCCACGGCTTCTCTTGTGTCCTTGGTTTCTTGGATTCTGCTCCTGCCTCACTGCAGAGACACCCTCGTCCTTCACAGGCCTGAGAGAGATGCGGGGCTCTGTACTTTCTAAAAATCTTTGTGCAAATAAAATAAAACCTGAGGAGGCTGGCGAGGTAGAAGAACTGACCTTTGTGTCGTGCCAACTGGATACCTACTAACAATGATGGCTGACGTGTGTTGAGACCTTACTGTGGCTTTGGCATTGTGCGAAGGGAAATGAAATCCCAGTTCATTCCCATTTCACAGATGGAGAAGTTGAGGCCCAGATAGATGGAGCAACCGAAGGAATCACATAACTAGTAAGAGATAAAACTGGATGGAGAGCCCATATCTGTCTGAGCACATTCCATTTCCTGGATTCATGCCAGACCAAGTGCCGGGTAAACGGGTTATCTACTTTCAACCTTCTAATATTTCCAAATGGCAGTATGGTATAGGGGTAAGAGAGCTCATTCCAGAATCAGACAAATGTGAGACTGAAGCCCAGTGCCTTCATTTATTAGTTCTGGGACTTCATGGCAAAATCACTAACTCCTAGGCCCTCTGTTTACTCAGCTATAAAATGAGTACTGCCCTCAGTGTGTGGTAGTGAGGATGAAGTCAGTCAACACGGAGGAGGCACCTTCCCTGGCATCTGCTCAGTAGGAAGCGTAACTCACGCCTGCTGTGTTGATATATTTTATCATTATTCTCTTTATAGGTGAGGACAAGAGGCTTAGAGAGGTATGTTGCCCAAGGACACACACAGCTGGATTCCGAAGTCAGGTCTCCTCCCCATGCTCATACCCTCTCCCCAGCAAACAATGTAATTTGTTCAAGATCTGGCAGTCTGCTTATGGGTAAGCTGAGACACCCAGCATCTCCAGTCATCACATCCCCATCTGTCTCGTGCCCTGGCCACTCTGCTGGCTTTTGAAAAGATGGAGAGGAAGAAAGGAGCTGTAGCTCGCAAGGCAATGGTTATATTGGCCACCTGTCTACCCAGTCGGCATGGTCTGCCAGGCACTGTGCACTGGGCTGTGTCCGGGCTCACCTCTCCCCGGCCACTGTCACGGGAATTTGTTTCTGTAAAAAACACATTTGGCTTTAATGCAGGCTGCTGCTTCTGCCTTTGGCCCATGCTTGCTCATCTTTCAGGCCTCAGTTTAAATGCGCATTCCCCCAAGAGGCCTTCCTCAACCTCCTGGATACAGTGGGAACCCTCTGAGACATGCTTCCCAAGCACCTGGCATGCCTTTCAGCTAGTTGTCATCAAGTGCCTGTCCCTCTATGAGGACACACATGGAGTCCATGTGTCCTGTGCTCTCAGTGACCGGAATCAGGTCTGGCACATCGTAGGTGCTTGAATGAATGAATGATTACATGATGGCATTATTATTGAAGGGTGTGTGATGATCAGCATACTATTCAGCCAAATCTTGATCAATCTGGGGTCTTGGTTAATACTACCACAAAGAGACATGTATGATACGACCCAAAATGGAAGATGAAGAGATGCTTCCTTTACCCAGAAAGGGTCATGAAGTTGACTCCTTACCATCCCCAGTTTCTAGACAGGGTTGTGTAAGTACAATTACTTATTTATTCATTCAAATTCCTTTTATTTCAACAACTATTTTTTAAGTATTTCCCAACCACGGTCTAAGTGTTGGAGTCTGGAACACAGGACATTGTCCATAAGACTTACATTTTCAGGAAACAATAAAAAAAAAAAAAACCTTTGAGCAAACAAATGAGCAAAATAATTATAAATTGTGATAAAATTTTTTTAAAAGTTATACATAAAATAATGGAAGGTACTAACTGTGGGATGGATAGTGAGGAAGGACCTCAGGAGAAGAGGCATCTCAAAGGAAGCTGGTCCCATGGAAAGCCAACTAGGGGCCATTCCTTGCGGAGTAAACAGACTGTGCAAAGGCCCTGAGGCAGGAGGAACTTGGCACAATACAATGTGTGGGCAGCTCATGGAGCTGGGGAATGAGCAAGTGGAAAGAAGACAGAGGAGGAGGTTGCAAGGTCAGCAGGGCCCAGTCTTGCAAGGCGCCTTGGGCCTCGTAGAAATTTAGATTTGAGTGAGTGTGCATGTGCATGTGGAGCTTGCCCTTCTGTGTGGAATGCCAGAAATCTTCACGCCATCACTTTATCTGATACCCCTCAACTTTGCTCACCTTGGTAGGGGTACAAAAGTCTGTCGTGAGAGCGCACAAAGACCTGGGACCACACAACTTTCCGTCACAAGCATTCAGTTACTTGGTCTGAGTCCTTGGTGGACTGGTCACCTTCTCTGGTCCATGTTTTCACTTCAGTAAAAACAAGGGAGAAGCATGTAAGGTGGGAGGAAATCCACCCGTGACAGCAGGGCTGTGGGCTGCAGGGCATCTGAGGAAAGCTGTTCACTCTTGGTTATTGCACTAACTGGAACTGCCCTGATGTCAGGGGCCAGGCACTTGGAATGCCAATTGCACTGCTGGGGGGACCCCTAAAATAAAGAATTCCCAAGAGGGCCATCTCTAAAGTCTTCCCAGGATTCTATTGTCCATGAATCGAAGGCAAGTTTACACACTACCCCATCCCAGCTCTAGGGACATTTGGTAATATCTAGAAACATTTTCGGTTGTCACAACCTGGAGAGAGAAAGGATGCTGCTGGCATCTAGTGAGTAGAGAACAAGGACGCCAAGCATCCCACATGCACAGGATGTCGCCTACAACAAAGAACTATGTGGCCCACAATATCAACTGTGCCGATGTCAAGAGACCCTGGCCTAAGATGATGGCTGGTCATATGAATGAATGCATGAATGCAGAGATGGTTTAAGTAATGAGTAATCCTCCAGTTAGCAACCCAATATTATTTATTTGAGGGAGATGACCAAATGTTAGTTATTGCTGTTTTAAATAAAATAACTACTGGGAATTTGTTGGTCTACAGAGAAATGAAGCTCCCCCAATACCAAAAGCTATTTCTGACTCTTTCTACAGAACTCCTCTTGTGATTGATAATAACTAATATATTTTGAGCCTTACTGTGTCAGGTCCTGGTCTATGTATTTTATGTGTATTAATTTATTTAATTCTCATAACCATCGCTCGTGCCCATTTTATCAATGAGAAAAGAGGGATGCAGAGACATTAGTTAACTTGTCCAAGGTAATACAGCTGGGAAGGAGAGGTGTTCAGAGCAGGAACACCAGGGCCCCCTGGAGCACCTGGTACCAAGCAGATGCCCAGTGTAGGTTTGTCAATGAATGCATCAGTAAGAAAATCACTTCCTGCCTCCAAACTCAATGAGTAAGTAGAATGTATTTCTTTATTTTGGCTTCTGCACAGATTTCCCTGGGAAACATTAGCACAGGGAAAATTCTGAAAGGGAACACAGAGTAAGAAACCCAAATCAAGCCAAGGACCTTCAAGGGGCCATTAGCCACGTCCCAAACATTCTGCCCGTCCCTTTGAGGAGGAAAAGGAGATTCTGAAGACGCCTCTCCCCATATACCCTCGGACTCCATTCCCTAAGCACAGGTTGCAAAAGTTCACATTTTTAGCTAACATTTTGTGTGATGCTTTTCTTAACCTTGCAAGTTGCTATTTTACTAGCAGCTTCCTTTGGGGGCATCAGATGGCAGACTGGATGATTTAAGGGGAAAAAATGTGGTTGTATTTGAAGTTTTTTTTTTTTAAGCCTCCAGGAGTCTAATGTGACATTCTGGGTAAGAACACAGCATTATGTTGATGCATATGACATCTCCCTTAATGATGTATGAAATCTCTTTGTGGTGGCAGATCACTGAGTGGATGTAAGGAAACCTAGCAGAAAACCTGCACCAGCCTGGTAGACCATGGCTGCAACCCTTATTTTAGAAGTGGGAAAGGTTAAGAGGTCTGGAAGCTTCTCCATTTGGAGATTGCTCATTCACAAGAGATCAGAAGACCATCTGGTCTCAGAGATTAAGTTTTACAAATGAGAGTGTCATTTACGTGCAGGCCCTAAAGGCAATGGTTCTAAGTTCCCCCACTTCTGGGCCCAAATTAGGTACCCCCATACCACTCCTGGCTATTTGTGGGAGAGTTCAAAGGGAAACTGGGGGCACTACAGCATGGTGAAATGGGAAAAAGACTTTCTCCCCAAGCCCATGCCACACTTTGCCTCCAGGAAGCCAAACTTCCCAATGGAGCCTCTTGAGAGCACCACTGGGACCTCACCCACCCAACACGGTCTTCTAAAACTACTCCACAATCCGCTACCCTTTAGAACTCGAATGTATAGATCAAACCACCAAGGCACAGAAACACTAAGAAACTTGACGTATCATCAGCTTTATTCAACTCAAAGATGGAACAAGAGTGTGTGCAGACGATCAATCCATGGGAAAGATTTGTGGGCTGCACTTGGAAAAGTCATACATCACCTCTGCCCACCTTCCACTGGCCAAGACTCAATCACATGGTTCTAACAACTGCCAGGGAGGCTGGAAAATACAGTCCAGCTGTTTACCCAAGGGGAAAAACAAATGGGTTTTGGTGAATTCAGAGCTATCTCTATCACAGGCAATGAGCAAAACCCTAGAGAGCTCAAATCAGTCTGAGAGTCCAGACTCAAAAACACTCTATCATCTTTCAATCATTCATCTCACCCACCCCAGAGTTACAATAAAAGCTCTCCAATATATCACTGGACAACACTCTGTGGTGGAAGCATGGAGGGGAAGTCGTCTATAGTTCATTATCTGGGATGCTGCTTAAATGTAAAACTGAGTTACCATTTACTGACAACTTGCTATGTGCCAGGCACAGTTACTTAGTTGTAATTGCCCATCTCATTTAATCCTCACCCCGATAGTCCTAGGTTGTGACAGTGATGATCCCCTCTTGCAGATGAGAAGTTGAAATATTGAGAGGTGGCTCAGTAAGTCAGGAAACAACTGGAAATCCCATCCAGGTTAATGTGGTCTCAGAATTCAGTGCTTACCCCAATGACTTTTACACATTGGTCCTCATTTCTGCACATCAACAAGATCACAAGGGAGAAATACCAGAGTTCCCACCCTCTCGACATATTATATAAACCACATCATTAGCTCATTGGGAGAAGAAAAGGTTTTCATCAAGTATTCAGAACATGAAATAGGAGAGGAAATAAATATATCCATAGGAACATTGCTAATCAAAGTGGCTTTCTTATCCAACTACCTTACAAGACTGGTGTTCTACCCAGAGCAAGCAAGCAAAAGAGGAAAGATAGCCGGAGACACCATGCCTGTTAGAGCCACAAGCGAGCTCTCAACTCCAGGCATACAGCCTTCAGACTCCAGAAGCAGGAGATTCATGTGATCAGATTCTCACTCGGAACAATTGGTGGAGTCCAACATGGGGACTGCGGGCATCTGCCATCCATATATGAATGGCATGTTCCTCTGAGGCAGCTTATTTACCAATATGGTGAGAAGGAATGCAGGGGATGGACAGTTATGACAGTTACCAAGCAGCCTCATTTTATACGTGAAGACGTTGAGGAAAAGAATGATCAGGTATAGGACTGTATTTTTTTGTTGTTGTTGTTTCTTATTTTTTTTTTCTCTCTCTCTTTTGGGTCCTGGGGAGATTCCTCCAATTTTAACATGCATATATATATTTTAAACATTCTAAAATATGAATATGTTTTTAAAAATAATGTATACATCTAATGTTGTATGGCTTTTGTTGTTCTCCTCCTTAAAAAATTAGTAAAGTGAGGCTGAGATTGATAACCCATGATATCTGATAGCAGAGGAAATACAGCACTCAGTAGTTTATGGTCCATGATTCTAGTATCCACTTCTCTTTCCCTGTGACAATAAACTGGCCACTTATAGAAGCTTTGAGCAGAAGATCCTAAGGGCAGACACTGGGTCATTCAAATTAAAAATGCAAACCAAACCAAAGAAAAGGAAAAAGCCAACAACCACTATCCTTTAAAAAAAAAAAAAAAAGACAACTATGTTGTAAGTATTCATTTAAATGTAGAGTAATAAACTATTATGCAATTTAATCTGTTTTCTATTTGGCAATATTTCATTTGCAGACTCTCCATGGCTTATAAAAATATCCCCAGAGTCCAAATCCCCACAGCATGAGATATTTCACAGTCTCTCATTTGTGGTAATGTATTGGTATCCAATTCCGTCAACAAGCTACCCAAGGGACAATACTGGCACTCAGTGCTTCTGAGTAAGTAGACTAAAGTTTGAGTCCAGGCACCACAGGGGGGCTGTGGAACAGGGATGGGGCTAGGGTTGTGGGAGAGTGTGAACCCCTAGTATCACTCTTGCCATGGATGAAATTTCACCTGCGGCATGAGTTCTCCAGGTCTCAGCTTAAGTGCCTGTGGTAGAGACAGTTAATGAGTTCACCAAAATCCATCTCGTCCCCACCTTAGGAACACAGCTGGACTACATTTCCCAGTCTCCCTTGCAGTTTATGGGACCACGTGACCAAGTTCTAGCCAATGGCAGGTGGGTAGAAGTGACATGTGACTTTTCCAAGTGTAGCCCTTAAAAATTTCCCATGGACTGATCATCCGCATGCTCTCCAATTCCACCAATAAATTGAATGAAGCAGACTCAAAAGCAAGTGTCTTAACATCTCTGTGTCTCAGTTGCCTGATCTTTAAAATGGGGATAAAAATTGCTTCTACCTCTGGAGTTGCTATGTGAAACAGGAAGCAAAACTGAATAACAAGGCAGTAGAGCTAGCCGGTTAATGCCACAGTGTGTGGAAACAGAATGCCTAAATTTAGAGCTTGACTTTGTAGTTGTGTGACTTAACCTCTCTGCAACTGTTTCTATTCTGTATAATGTAAATAACTGATAATGACCTGATAAGAACATGGTGAGGAATAATTGAGAATAAGTATGTAAAATGTTTAGAACGTAATAAGCCCAGCGCCCAGGGAGTGCTAAATAAGTCTTAGCTGCTACTATTACTACTGCTGCTACCACTGCTATTATCATAATCATTATTATTTTAGTATCTAAAATGTGCTTAGAAGAGTGCCTGGTGCATAGTAAGTATTCATAAATGTTAACTATCATTACTTTCTGTAAAATATGTTTAACAATAGAATCTACCAAAATTAAATGAAATAATGAGTATAAAGTCTTACTGTAGTCCCTAGGATTAAGACAAAAAAATGTCAGCCCTTACTAGCCCCTGAGCCTCTTAAGTGCCCTGTGTGCAGTGTTGGAAAAGAGGAAGATGAGAGCCAAGACCAGGCACTGGGCACGAATGACACAATACTGCTTAGGTGGTAGAGACCATGTGAGCAAATGCAACAACAACCAACTTTTTATTTTCCATAATTGCAACTTGGGTTCATCCAGTTCTAGACTTTGGCCCATCTAGAATCTGAAGGTAGACCAGAGCTAAGGGTGGACAGAGTTGTTTACCAGGGACCCAAGACTCTTCAGGGGGTCCCTAGAAGGAAAACAGTGGGTCCATGAACTTGGACAGGAAAAATGAAAGCTCTATTTCCACAAGTCTCTAGCTGCAATCTGACATCCCCTTTCACTGTAAATGGAAACCACAAAATCACGGTAGCGTTACCGGTACCTGTGACTTTGTCACCAGGAGAAATCACAGATTTTTTTTCAGTCCCATTATATTATAATTGTTGCAGATATCTCAAAATATCATTATGCTTATCGCTACTTCCAAATTACAGTAATTACTAGACTTGATTGTTTAATGTGTTAATAAAGAAAGCAAAGATTTGACTAAATCACATTTTAATTTATTTAATAAATGTATTTCAATATGAATAGTTTCCTTTGTGATTTTAAGTATTTTGTATTATGTATTTGAAAACTTTATTCTGCAAAGAGGATTACAGTTTCCCTCTGATGCCCAAGGGACTTATGAAGAAGAAGAGGTAGAAGAGGTGAAGGGACCATGTCCAGGGACTTGAGGACTCTTAATCCCACAAGCACACAGAAGCCAGGGCCTGACTCCAGAAATCACGTGTTGCATACTCAGGTGTCCTCTGGCAGCCTTTAACCTCCTGGGCTCTCTGATACCGAACCCATCAAGAAGAGCTAATAATATTCTTCCCAAATCTTCCAAGGATCATTATAAGATTCAAACATGATGCTGAAAATGAATCTGAGGGTTGAAAGTGATAGATCCTGCATGAACTTGGGGCATCAATCTTATAATTCCTTGGAGACTTAGCAGATCCTCATCCTCTGAATCTTCCTGGGTGTTCTCCAAGTGTCGCCTTCAGTCCCGTCTTTTAGAATGATACAAAAGAAAATTTGCCAAGAACCTTGGGAGGCAAAAACCAGTGGAGGTGCTGGAATCAGGATTTGGGTTGAATCCTGGCTGTACCCCTTACTAACTGTGTGACCATTGACAAGTAGTTTCACCCCTCTGACCCTCCGTTTCCTCTGCTTTAAAATGGCAGAAATGACATAGCAATGAGACAAATGATGCAAAATGCATGACGGCGAGCCAGGCAAGTAACCCCAGTGCAGAGCTCAGTGAAGCACAAGAGTTCAGATGAGACTAGAGGTGCTTGTCATCACCATGATGGTCTTTACTGTCACATCATGGAGTCATTTAATTCCTACAGAATATCCATGTGCGCCTCACCTTTCCCCAACCCCTTGTCACAGGTGCTGTGGGATGGGTTTTAGCTGGTGGATTGTGGGTAGAAATGATGCATGCCATTTCTGTGTGGAGGCAATGAAAAGCTCAAACGAGATTTCCCACATCCCTTCTTCCCCTGCCATGGTGATGGTGGAGGTGTACGTTGACACAGAGGAGACACAAGAGAGAAGCTGCCTAGGTTGCCAGGTTAAGGTACAAAGACAGTCACTCTGGAGAGTCACCCAGCTCCCAGCTGACATGTAGCATGAGTGCAAAGTCTACCCCCATCGGGTGGCCCGTTGAGATTTCATGGTTAACTCATTGCCTAGTATAGCATAGCCTCTCCTGACTAATCTATTATTTAAATAAGAAAACAAGAAGCAGACGATGTCCCCCCAATGATGACAATGGTTAAATCTGCCCTGAGACACAGCTGGAAGCCAGCACCTTCCTCCAGGACATGAGTATTCAAGCCATCTGTGCCATCAGAGCAGAACTGGGTCCAAATGGAGTCCGAGGAGCTTCTCACTCCACTTTCCACTTACCATCTGAGATCCCTGCAGACCCAGCACAGCATTGGCTCCTTGGCACTCTAGAAGCTTCTTGAGATAATGCTTTCGCAGTCAGAGCCCACATTAGCTAAACCCACTGGCATGCACTCCCTCCTTCCAGCACTTTCCTTCCTTCCCTCCAAAAGTACAAGTAGCTCTGAGCATTGCAAGGAGTTCTCAATGTCTACCCAGCTGCCTAAAGAAGGGGGCTGCCAGACCAGGATTTCTGCCTCTACTGCTGCTAAGGCTGGTACCAGGGCAAAGTAGAAAACATAATTAACACATTTCAAATCAACATGTAAAACGTGTCAGATGTCTGAGTATTAATTAATATTTTTGCAAACTAATTACATTAGAATGACAAGGCCAGGAAGACACTAAAAGAGTTTACTAATTTTGTTCCACTCCTCCTATTTAAATGGCTGCACGGATTACCACTTTATTCAATTTTTAGTTTTTTTTTTTTTTAATTTACCAGAAACGATCTAAACAGCACACTATTTCACAGCTATCATCATTTATTCATAGCTCAACAGAGGAAGCCGGAATAGCAATAACTCTTTTTTTTCACCCCCTAATTGTCATTCTGGTGAGATAAGTGGAATTATCAGCCCCAAGTCAAGCTACATTAGTGCCGAGAATCAGGCACAGTCGTGAAGTTTCTCCAAAGTATGTTAGCATCATTTATCATGAGAGGTTTGTGTTGAGCAATGTAGGCTTTAACCCATGGGGGTTTTCAAGCCTGCTTCCCCCTTGTAAGCTAAGCTGCTGGTTCAGAAGGCAAACTGCAAAGAATCAGATACTAGCTTTGCCTACTAGCCATATGGTCTTGGATGAATCCCATACACTCTTCTGAGCCTTGGTTTTCTCATCCGTTAAATGAAGGCTATGTTAACACTCATCCTCCAAAGTTCATTGAAGGAATAAAAGAGGTTATTCATATAAAATGCTTAGCATGATCCCTAGCATACAGTGGGCACTTACTAAATGCTGGCTGCTCTCACTGCCGCCGCCATCATCACCATTGGTATCATCGCCATCTTGCACAATCACCTTCAATGATCTTCATCCACACTCCAGCTGATTTTCCAATTCTCTCCTCCTTCTCCACCTTCCCTCACCCCCACGCACAGTCACTCCAAAACAATCTCTTTGCTGTTTATCGAACTTGCTTCCAGATTATTAAAATATGTCATGGAGTGCGGTGTCCTAGAACAAGGGCATGTGAGTGAGTGCAAAGGGAGACCCATCTCATCTGAAGCCTCCCCAGATTTCCTCTGAGACTCGAGCCGTCCCCTCTGGATGTTCACTCCCCCGTTGAGCCCACCTCTGATAGCGCTTAGCTCAAAGCATCTGCTCACGCATCCGTCTCTTTCACTAGACCACAGGCTTCTTGAGAGCAGAAAAGGTGTCTTATTCATTTTAACTTACCAGGGCCTAAAAGAGTGGCTATCAAACAATAGATGCTCTTTAAACTTGCTGAACCAATGCCTGTCCCCCTAAAGAGGTCCATCTGCTAATAAATATGTAGTTTTCTCTATTCCAGAACCACTGAGCCCAGGCTGGATATCAGCCACAACCCCCTGGCTGGACGCAGCGATTCTATTATTCCCTTGGGAGGGCCAACAGCACCCTGCATGGACCTTCTCCTTCCTCTCTGACCCTTTATAAATCTTTGCCCTCAGCCTGGGGCTTCCACAATCAGCCCATTTAACTCCCCACCCTCTAGACTGACTCTGAACATCCCAGCATTCCTTTTCAAGAGTTGCATCTCTAGGCCTTCTCCCGCTCCTCCATGAGGACAAGTCTGTTTCTCCCTTTGCCATTGATAAAACATGGTGAATTGGAATTATGCAACATTACAGACTATGACAGGCTGGAGCTTCTGCTGTTCTGTCTAATTTGGTGCAAAGAGTCTGAGAGCTGGAGTGAAGTATGAGCCCGGGAGCACATCTTTTGATCTTAAATAGTCAGAAGGTTGGAATGTATAATGCTATGGAAATAAATGGTGTCAAAACTGTAGGAAATAATTTATGGTTGTGGGAATGGGTTTTGTGATCACAGAGCACTCACAAAATCTTAAAACAGAGAGTCAACCAGGCTGATTGAGCTGTAGCAGGGGAAGCCTTGGAAGAAGAAAGAATTTAGACGAGAAGAGATGGGATTTTTCTCCCCAGGGTTGAAAGACTCAGCTTCGGCATCTGAGAGACTGGAGGTGACCTGACTTCACTTCCTAGGCACCCAGTTGTCTGACAGTCATAGGTGTAATTTTCAGTCTAACTCCTGTTACCTCTATGACTCATTTAATCAACCACAATGAGCCGCACTTTGCTCATCTGTAAAATATTTTTTAAAATAATACTTCATGGAGTTATTGTAAGGATTAAATTAAATAAGATCTACACAATGACTTGCAGAGTGCCCGGCATACACTTGGATGCGAATTAAAAGTTATCCTAGCCGGGCTCGGTGGCTCAGCCTGTAATCCCAGCGCTTTGGGAGGCTGAGGTGAGTGGATTGCCTGAGCCCACGGGTTCAAGACCCGCCTGGGCAACTTGGCGAGACCTCGTCTCTACAATGAATCAAAAAATTAGCCGGGCGTGGTGGCACGTGCCTGTAGTTCCAGTTACTTGGAAGGCTGAGGCGGAAGGATCGCCGGAGCCCAGCAGGTAGAGGCTGCGGTGACCGGAAGCATGCCACTGCACTCCAGTCTGGGCGACAGAGTGAGACTCCAACTCAAAATAAAATAAAATAAAATAAAATAAAAGTTATCCTTTCTCCCCTTTGGGTTTTTTTATCCATTAACCCTCAATGTAATATGCAAATAGTGAGTTCCTTCTAACTTTTCCTCAAAACCTCCCAGTAACAGAAACCCAGTTTTTTTTAAATAGGAGTAGAAAGAGAAATTTTATAACTGCTCACCTTTCTAAAGACCCTTACTTAATTTCCAAGGAGTAAGTTTCTGGAAGATTCTAGGACTAACGCTTCTATGTGGTCTGGAGCTATGAAATGGTTCTCATTGATACCTTTGCTATTTCCTGTTGTGGCTTAGAATGAGTCACCAAGCATACTAATAAAAGTATCAACTACACTGACTAGCATATATCAAGAGCTATTTATGCACCCAGTAATATGCTAATTGCCTTCTATAAGTTACATCATGACTTTCAACTTCTTTAAAAAGGGTACAAGGTTCATTCTTTAATTGTCTTCATTCTACACAGGAGACAAATGTGACACACAAAGGTTAAGTAATTTGCCCGAGTTTCACCACTCATCAGGACTGGAGAGAAAAAATGATGGTAAGCTGTTGACAGCGGTGAAAGCCCAGGTGTTGCCATCAGGCAAATCTGGTTCAGACATGGGTGCTTAAGTAAGTCTGGCCAACCTATGTCACCACTTGCATCTCAGTTTCCTCATCTGCAAAATGTGGACATTCTCTGTCATTTCAAGGATTTGCTGTGATGATAATGTAGCGTTTGTGACTTCATACACATGTGGTGAACAACAGCCATGGTTGTCAGTATCACTGCTGTTGCCATTGGCAGGTTCTTGCCCTCCCCCTCAGAGGCTTCTGATGTCAGTTTGCTGGGCAGGCCTTGCTGGCTAATCAGCCTCTCCCCAACATATCAGATCAGCTGTCTCTCCTCTCTGTTTATTTTACCCTGCCCCCCAACCCCAACTGTACCTCTGCGCTCCTTATTCTCAGCACGTATATTTCCCCCTGCTATTCACTGGGAAAATGAAGGCTGCCAGGCATAGCCTCTTTCAATTTCTCTTCCTTCTCCTTCACATTTATCCACATTTGCTCTCCATCCTTTTTTCCTTCAATGTCACAGAGAAAAATATGTGCTTTCTCAGTCCAATCAGTGCCAAAACTCTCTGGTACTAAACCCTGGTGAGATGGTGGGGAACACAGTCCAGTACCCTCAAGGATACTCTAGTCACCTTTCAGTGGGTAAACTTCCGTCTGTGCTCTAATCCCCACTCGCATATTCTCTGAGGCCTTTCCTCCAAGCCTGCGATGTACTCAAGCCTCTGCCATCTTCAAAATGCCTTCAAGCCAGGGACCATCAATCCCCCAACTCAACCACTTGCCTCCTTGAATGGCTGGGCTTTAGAGTAGCCTATGGGTCCTCTCTGACCTTTTACTCCTAGAGCCAACTTACATCTGAAAGACTGTTGGTTGAGGACATTAATGACGATGTGATTGCCCAACCCAGGACCACGGACCCAGTCCTTATTTTCTTGACACCACTGGATCACTGAACAGTCCCACTTCTTTCTTGTAACCATCTCACCCTGTGATTTGCGTAAGGACACTTGGCCTTGATGTTTCCACGTTCACTCTGAATGCTTCTATCCCCTCCTCACTGTTCTCACATTGACTGGATTGCTTATTCCCTGAGCAGGCAAGCACTTTCCCATCTGTGCCTTTTTCTTATGCTCTTGACTTTTCTTTACTTAATGCCAACCTAACTTACCCTTCAAGGCTCCAGTCTGCACATTACCTCTTCTGAGAAGCCTCTATAAATAGTCCTCACTTATCAAGGCTTATTTGTGTTAAACCCAGAACCCAAACTCACCAGGTATGGACAGGGCTTATGGAGAACATTTTGCAGTTTTGAGAACTTTGGTCCTCATGAACTGAGTGACACTACAGCATTTATGATATCCCCTCCAATACTGCACCATCATATTGTTCTTTGAGGTTATGATTTGGTGTCAACCTTGTGTATGTATCACCAGGCCTAATATTGTGTCTAGAATATAATCATTTAAATGTTCATCAAATTTAAAAAAACACCAACCATATCTCCAACAGAGAATTCTGAGCCCTTGAATTAAGGCCACATGATTCTTTAGAATTCTTCAAATATTCTTTTGTGCCAGCGTCAAGGACAGAAAAGACTATCAAAGTGTGATTTGGGCAAAATTAGACAAGGCCTGAAATGCTCATGAAAGTGCTACTGATCTTCAAGAGGATCTTGTCCTTGGGTGGGGAGAAGAGGGTCATTAACTTCAAGCACGAATTAAGTCATGGAAGTGAACATCTGCCTGGGTAGGGTCGGATATGGCCATGATGCAAAATCATCACAGTAAGTTTTCAAAGCCTTGGATGTCAAGGCAATTTCAAATTAGATTATTTATTTCTTGTTTTATATATTTTATATGAACACAAAAGAAAGGGAATTGTGTATGGATGTTCAGTAACAATTGTTGAACATCCACTGTGTGCCAGGTTCTCTCTTAAGGTCTTGTATATTGGTTACCGCCTTTAAAATTCACACCAACCTTGTAGGGTATTTCACTATCCCCATTTTGCAGATAAAGAATTTGCTTAGCAGTTAAGGGACTTTCCTAGAGCTTGCAACTGGACCCCTGATTTATACCTCATCTATGAGACTCCAAAGCTCACACTGTTTCCACTGTACTCTTCTTGATGCAACAACTCAACTGTCCTTGTAAAATGCTCTGTATTCTCAAATGACTCAGAATGCTCAGAACTGATCTTCTGTTCACAGCCAAAGAAGTTCAGCCCCTTTCTCAAATGCTCCGATGTCTCTTCAAGTGGACAAGAGTACTTCTAACAGGCTCTGAGGCCCTGATTTACTTTCCTGAGGATCAGGCTTGCAACAGAAAAAAGAAAAAAAAATTTCTTCGCCTGGGATAGTTTATTTCTGGAAGAAAAAAAAGTGGCAGGGAGGAGATTCCACCTACATTTCCGGAGGCCACTGAGTTTGCCACCCATGTAGTTTGCCACTGTAATTATTTGGGATAGCAAAACTGTAATATCAATCAATCTCAGTTCGATTGCTTTGCCATGAAATAAAAGCAGGCCAATTTATCAAAATTGAGGCCCTCCGCTGGGTCTATATTGCCATTAAACTATCAACAGGAAATCATTAAGGTAAGGCAAGAAACCAACTGGTAACTGAAATGAAATGAAAAAAAAATTTTTGTTTCAAACATCCTTGCCTGTAACCTCCTTTATTTGGCTGTCAGCATAGACAGCGCGGGGCTGGGTCTCAGATCTTTGTGTTAATGTGCGGCTGGTGGTGGGGCGAGGCAGTCATAGGTATTTGCAATCCAACGGCTGTGCCCAGGTAACTTGGTTCTCTCTCAGCAGGGCAAGCTGCGTGACGATAAATAGGGGGGAAATGTGTATGCATTTGTGCGATAAAACAGGCTTAATGATTCTGAAGGGGAAGGAGTCCACGAGACATACAGTAGCAACTTAGGAACAAAATGGAACCATGCAGGGCCAATTAATGTGCAAATATGTGTGTGCTGAACTTGCATTCCATTCATCATGTGGACATGGAAATTGGGCCATTTATCTGTTATATTATGTATGTGACATCTTAGTTTGGTTCTTACAGGCTGCTTGGGGACAAAGGGCCAGGTGCTTTGCGGCTAGCAGAGGGAATTTAAGATAAATTCTTCAGCTGTCATAAACATTGCTGGGCAGAATTTGGTCAGAAGATAAAGCTCTTTCCTCTGCAGGGTTTTAGCATTTCTCAATAGCTCATGTGCCATCTTATTAAAACTGTGTGTGGTGCAGGGAGGGGGTGGCATATGCCATGAAAAATTATTGGCACAAACAGCTTGCTGTCATGTTTTCAAAGTCCAGATTTAGCAAACGTTATTCACATATTCACTGTCAATCTGCAGAGAGAAAGGGAACTGGCATAGCCATTCATTCCCCCTGATTCTGTGGGTTTGTAATTCTTTTTGTCTCTCTTTAACCAATGTCTCCTCTACAGGTGAGGTTTGTTCTGCTTAAATTACAACTGTCTGTCTCTTTAGGAGAAGAAAAAAAAAGAAAGTCATTTGAGATAGAAAAGGACCTCTCAGAAGCACTTTTCCAAAGCCACCATTATTTACCCAACAGAATATGCCATGAATACGGATCATGCATTAAATAACGGTGATCTCTTGCTTTGATAAATTGCCATTAGAAATTCAATTAATAAAAGGTTACCTCCCTGCAGGAGTGCCAAAAATTATGATCTGGCTGCAGCAATTATAATTTAACCTTAGAAACAATGGTGAGGAGAAAGAAAAATATTATTTAAAAAAACAACCTGTTCCATTTGGGAAATGTGAGCCTGGAATAAAAAAACGAATGAATGAATGAAAACTAGAAGTTCTGCCTGTAGACTAAGAATTCTTACACTTCCTAATTCCACCCCCCCCCCCAATACAACTTCCACTTTCCCTGATCATTTGACCAATTTCCTCCTCCTTCCATCATCCTGGTTTACACTTTTTAATCGCTTGCTTACTCTCTCTCTCTCTCTCTGTCTCTTTCTTGCCAAGTGGCTTTTTTTCTTGGGATACAAATTACACACTCTAAAGTGCACATATCTGAAGCAGAGCTCTATCCATTTTACATATGATGGTTGCCTGCGTAAACACATCCAGATGAAACTGTCAGCCAATTCTATGACCCAGTAAGTTACCTCATCCCTCTACCTAGCCAACACCTCCCAGGGAGAACCCCTGCGGTTACTTTTACCATCAGCAATGAGAGCTTTCTGTTTATAGATCAATGAAGTTATACAGGGTATATTCTTTTGTTCTGATCTTTTTCTCACTCCACATCATGTCTCGAAGACTCATACAGGCTGTTTCAAATATATATCTACATATAATTATTTTTGGCTGCTCTCTTGCCTTCCATTGCATGGACATACCACTACATATTTATCTACTATCCTGTTAATAGACATTTGCTTTGTTGCCATTTTTAGCCATGATAAACAAAACCTCTATGAAATTCTTGCATATTTTTTTGGTGGGTATAAGCACTTGCTTCTCTCAGGCACACAAGTAGAAGTGAAATTGTTGGATTATTAAACATTATTTAACCAGTATGTAAAGCACTTTGTTGGGGCTCAGAAAACACAACCCCAAAATGAAGGTCCTCAGAAGCAGCCTCGGAAGCAAAAGTTTTTCTCTGACCTTCTCCTGGCCTCCTGTCTCTCAGTCCCATTCTCCCTGAGGCTAGGTGACTCTCTCTTCCCCAAGGTGAGTCATAGAAACCAAACCCCTTCCCTCCAAAGCCAGCCACCAAGCTTATGATTTCAAATTTCTCCCCACCTTTCTGTATAAAAGCTGGCTGTAAAGAAATTATCTGACCTATCCTGTTTGACTGTAGGTCATAAGACCCCCATTACAGAGAAAGACCTCCCCCACACCCAGAAGGAAAGAAGGAACACTGCTCAGAGAGGCCGAGGGAAATCTAGACAGAGGGACCTTGCTGGGTTTCTCCACTCAGTCTATCAGCATTACATCATGCTGTTTTTGTCCAATCATATTTCTCTACATGACTGTCCACACTTTGTTGAACCTAAGCATAAAAACGGACAATTTCTCCTGTATCTTTGGGCCCTTATTCTGACGGCTCCTGTGTACACACGTTAAATAAATTAGTATGCCTTATCTCCAATTAATCAGCCTTTTGTGAGTTGATTTTTCAGCAAACCTTCAGATATGCAACTTCAATTCTCCCAACCTCCATTTTTCAATCTGTAAAATGGTGATAAGAAATTTCCCATGAAACTGAAAAGGACCAACATGTGTGAATGCTGATTGCTTGCCTTAAATTGCCAAATAGGATACAAATACAAGACTGTATCCGGGCGAAAGGACAGAAGTTTGAAGATCACAGGGAACAGGCAACTGTCTGTGGGGCTGACCACAGAGCAACAGGACATGGGCAGGTATGATCTAGAAAGCAAAAATCAGTCCTTCATGGGTGGCAGAGCTGACATTTATTGAATAACCACTATGTGCTAGACAATAACCTGGGTAGTTTGCATGGTGTGGCAGTTAATAGCCAGCCGTTGTACCCTGACAGACATGGTTATACCTCCCAGCACTATTACTCATGAGTTGAATGGCACTAGAAAAGTTCCTGAGCCTTTCTGAGCCTCAGTTTGTTCTTCTGTAAAATGGGAATCATAATAGCCTATACATCACAGAATTTTTTGGAGGATTTTACAAGATGATCCATGTGAGGCATTTACATAATTAGTGGTACACAAGAGGTGCTGAATAAATGAAAACTGGTATCCTGGTCACAGCAAACCACCAGAGTAAACACCGCTGTTGCCATTTTAATGCTCTTAACAGCCTCAGGGGGCATGTAATGTCATTCCCATCCTTAAAATGAGGAAACTAAGTTTGTGTAGATAAATAACCCACCTGAGCAAGGGTACAAGATGGCTGCTTTCCTTCTCCCCATCCCAGTGCTTTCTGCCCTTCCCCTCCCACTGATCTGCTTCCCAAATGCCTGCCTCACTAGGCATCTAAAACAATTTACACTGTTGACGTATCACAGTTCCTAGAAAATTTCTGCACACTAAGCTGCACTATCCAAGGATACAGACATCTGAACAGGAATGGCCACTCTGAGAATGATCTCCCTCATGTTTGGCAGAGCCCTGTCAGAATCTGCCCCTCCCATCTCTACTATGTTTCACCCTCCTGATAATCACGTGATGGATCCAAGGGAAATACATTTATCCCTGCTGAATGTATGAGGAAAGTGAGTGTCCACAGTTAAAACGATGCACAATGTCACACAGAACCTAGGGCTACTGAGACCCAGGTCCATGTTCCTTGCTCTACCCACGTAGTGACTTGGGGATGAGAGAGGGACGGCCTCTATAGTGCTGGCTGCATTTCGGAAGAGCCCATTTTAGTAGGGTCAATTTCCAGTGGGTGGTCATGGGTGGTGACCTCTGACCAACTTCTTTTTAAAAAAATTACCGGTCTGTGTTTTCAGCATTACCACACTTGGCTTTCATGCCTTGGAGGTTGGGTAGGGAAAGAAAAAGAAGAGAAGAAATGGGAAACATTAGAGAGAGAGTAGACATCTCACTGCCCAAGGCATACTTGTCTCAATGGGGCTAGAATCATAATGCACATATACAGGGATGGACTCTGAAATCACCATGGCAGAAGCAAGCAGGAGATTCAGCTTTGAAACCACCAACCATTTTTACTAGGCGACCCTATGCACATTCCAAGAAGAAAAGTGCAGGCGACCTGGTCAGCTCAAAACCCAGCGTACTCAATCCCTCAACCAACAACTCACCACCCACACCACCAGGAAGTCGTGCATAGAAGAACCAAAACAAGAAAGTTCATTCCACTCCATCACAAAAGGAAGCCATTTCAAAATGTCTTCCAAAGGTACAGCAAAACCTTGTTTCCTACCTCAGCTTTGCCAGTAGCTAGACTTGCCGAAACCTGCAAGTTAAAGAAAAAAGACATTAGTATTGATTCAACAAGAAGGTAATTGGATTAATTGTCTTTTTAAAGGAACTAGCATCAATAATTTGTTATGACCTGAGGGGACAAGGTTGCAATACACACCACACATACTGTACACACACACACACACACACACACACACACACACACACACACGCTTTTTCTTCCACCAAGCACAGCAACAAGGTTTGTTTATTCAGTCCTGCTAATAAGGTGAATAGGATAATTAATATTTTCAACACATTATAGCAATCTTGCCAGGAAAAAAAAAAGGGGTGGGGGAGAGCTGTGGGCAATGCCCGTGTACTAATAATGATTAAGTGAGCCCTGAAAAAGCAAAGACATTGAAGACTTTTTTTTTTTCCCTTAAAGTTTCAAGTCAGTGTTATGAGAAACGCTGGGTAAAATCTACAACTACAGCAACAACAGCAGCCTTATGTTTGCAAAATTCCTCAAAATATTGTGAAAGAAAGCTGTGACAGGCACTGTGCCAAGTTCTTTACATTTTTAAAATTTAATTTTTTTTTAAATTTAATTTAATCCCCAGAACAGCTTTTTTGATCCCCATTTCATAGATGAGAACACTGGAGCTTAGAAAATTTAGGAAACTTTTCCAAGGTCAGGAAGTTATTAAGTGGAGGGAATTAAATTTAAATCCAAGATAAAGTCATACAGACTTTCAGACTTCTACCTGTGAGCCCAATCTATATCAAAGGACTTGATTTAGATACCACCCACCATTGTTGATATATGCTTAGAAAGGGTCATCTAGCTAGGGCAGATAAGATATTTATTTTCTGATAATTCTCAAGTTTTCTGCCCTGCGACTTTCACTTACACCCACAGTTGACTTGGCCAACCCCAGTAACATTTTCCTATCAGCCTGCCATGGACTGGATTGTACTTCCCAAACTCATACGTTGAAGTCCCAACTCCCAACGTGATGGTGTTTGGAGATGGAGACTTTGGAATAAATTACATACAGATGAGGTCATGAGGGTGGGACTTTCACAAGGGGATGAGTGCTCATTTAAGAAGAGATCCCAGATAACATGCCCTCTCGTCTCTCCTCTCCCCTGCCCTCTCCTTCTCACCTCCCTCCCTTCCTCTCTTCCTCCCTCCCTCACTCCCTCTCTCTTTCCCTCCAACCCCAAAGAAAGTCCATGTGAGGACATGGCTGTAAAGCAGCCATCTGCAACCCAATAAGAGCCCTCACCAGACACTGAGTCTGTTGGCACCTTGCTCTTGAACTTCCAGACTCCAAGACTATGGGAAATAAGTTCCTGTTGGTTATACCATTCAGCCTGTGGTATTTTGTTATGGCAGCACGAGCTAAGACCCAGACCAATACCAGCTCACAGCTGCACATCCTACAAAGGGCTTAAGAATGCATGGCTCCTTGAGTTGGCTGACTAGCCTCCCTGGCTTACACTGGCCCTGTTTCAGCACCATCCCTCCCACCTGCCCTCCAAGGCGTCAGAGCAGCTGGGGCCCAGGCCGAGCTCGCTGTCCACTGAGCAGCATTCATGCATCATTAGCCTCCTAAACGGGAGGCCAGACTTCAGACTGACCTGGGCTAAGAGAGTCTATGAGCTGTGGCTGAAGGTTTGCCAAGCCATGAATCCAGGGGCCAGCCATGGGCAAACACGACAAGGTGTGATGGATGCCAGGATTCGGGGCTTCCCTTCCTTTCTCCTCCTGGACCCTTCAGAGCCAGAACTGGGAAAACAACTGACTCCCCAGAAAATGGCCACATCCCTAAAGCACAAGTACACAAGATGCCTGTGCTACACAACCTCTCGTGTGTGTGTGTGTGTGTGTGTGTGTGTGTGCATTTCCCTGATGAAACCAACAAGAATTTGTCAGGGAAATATGATCTTCATACAAGTCTTGGGCAGAACTACTCTCTGCTTCACCAAGCATGTGGGCAACATTGTCCTCAGCTGACTCCTCTGATGTCCTGTGTTTCATAATTTCCATGAGCGCTTCCTACTTTTGTGTCATTTACATAGTACAACCCCTTTCAATTCCCCTTATTAGGAAAAGTAACTTCTTGCATCTAACTTAGGTAAATACACACAAACGTAGCTATTCATGACAACATTGTGTACGAGAGCAACATATCTGTTAAAAATTATCATAGCCAAAATACAGATTTGGACACACAACTACCTGGAAGGCATAATACAACAGGGAGTGGTAAGGCCTGTGGAGAAACTAGAGATTGCCTACTCCACCTGAAGACATTTGCGTTTCATTTTCAACAGGCAAAAATATGGTTCTAGCCAAACGAAGCACATATGTGGTCTGGACGTAGATGTTGGACTTCCAGTTTATAATCCTTTAAGCTGAATCAATGATGATGCCTCCATATTATAAATATTATGCAGCATGGACAGGATCCTAAGGTTCTGGCATTAAAAACTCCACAGCACATATTGTTCATGAAAAAACAAAAGGTGCAGAAAAGTGCACAGAAGATAGTACCAGTTTCTAATAAACTAACTCAAGTATATACACATCATACCTTTCTCCCCTGCCCCCAAACCACACATAGATGCATGCCTGAGAAATATCTGGGAGGACACACATCAAACTGATTAAAGGTTTATCGCCAAGGACGCTGGAACATGCCCAGGACTTGGTGGGTTAAGGAAAGTCACAGGGAACTTTCTCTCTTTCTGAATTTGTTTAAAATTAAACATATGCTTAAAACATGATAAAAATAAAGTTTAACACTGCCTCAATGTGAATAAGACCTTATAGAAATGTTGGTTCCTTTTTTTCTCATTGAAGAGGCAACTAAAATATGCACCTTTTAAGACAAGAAATAGTATATATTATACATATAATAGAAAAAAAAACAAGAAGTATATACATGATCATGTGGAACGCTTATAACTAGGCAATAACATCGTGGGTGAATTTTGTTACTGTCTATGTATTTTAAAGGGTAGCCACATATTTTTGTAAAGAGAAAACAACTTGTTTAAAATAATACAGTAAAAATGTATCCATCTCTTTATGAAATTGCAAAGGCCAATAAAAACATGCATGAAACTATTTTACAATCTGTGTATGCAAGAGGGAAGGTGAATGTGTTTGCCTATGTTTGAGTAATTGACTGAACATGATGTTACTTATAAATCTCATGAACTTGGAAAACAAAAGGATTCTTTCAACTGTTAATGTATGACAGCACACGGTAGAAGGCAAGGCATATAGCAGTGCATAAGGTAGTGGTGGAGCTTGTGACCAACTGCAGATAAACCCTGTTACATTTATGATTTTACATATTGGATAAATATATGAAAAGCAAGTGGTAAAACTTATTGAGGATGCTGTAGGTAGCTGGAACCCTCTCTACATAGCATTCAAGGCGGATTTCATAGTTATAAGTATGCTAGATTCAGGAACTCACTTCCAAATATGTAGTTCACAGTGTATTCAGTACTCGCTCACGCTGTTCTGTGAACCCACTGTGGCTGGAGTGCAGGCTGGGCAAGCCAGAATGGCCCACAGGGGCCGGCCTGGAGGAGGGAGGGTAGCTCTTTCAGGGCTGTGGAAGCCAGGCTCCAGCCTTGGGCTTTTATCTTGCCAGAAGCAGCCGCTATCAGAGTGATTCCAGCAGGGGGCTGATATGATTAGAGCCGTGTTTGAGGTGGGCCATTCTGCAGACCAGCGCAGGGCACAGAAGGGACATGGGAAACTTACAGCGGGACACTCTTTAAAGCTTTGTTCCAGCGATTTCCCATTCCTTTAATCATTTCCCTTCCTCTTCTTCGGCTTCTCTGCATGTGTTTGAAATCACAAAGTCCGACATTAAGGGTTTCCTCCTCGCTTATGCTAGGAACTTGATGTAAGCGATTCCTTTTCAACTGAGATTGGAGACGGAAAGAGACTATGGAAGGCCACACCAGGGAGTATCAGGAGCAAGGTCTGAACCCAGGTCGGACTCCAAGGCTGCCTTTGAGACCCAGGCAGGGATTCTGCACACATGGTAGAGACATGGACTCCCTCCCAGGACTCCTAATGTCAGTAGATGTCAAGACTGAGTCAAGGGTAGAGGGACGATCACTGTCCAGTCACAGCCACCTGGTCTCCCTCCACCCTGTCTGAGATGCCCAAACACCATCTTGGACTCTGATGCTCTGGGCATTTCATGCTAAATAGTGTGGGTGACACTTTATGACTCTTGCAGGGCCATGGCAGACAGGTCTCTTTTGGTTGTGTAGGACAAAAACAACTCAAAATGGCTCAAGCACAGGAAGGAGTTTATGAGCTCATTCAATGGCTAGAGCTTACTTTGAATGGATCTAGATAAAGATCAAAGAGATGTAATTACTTCCCTGGCAAGTGGGAGGGTGTGAACTAAACCCAAATCTCCATGATCCTGGACAGGGTTCCTGTACTCTGAATACTCCTATCCACAAATACAGACACAGTGGGTGGGCAATTGCTCTTCCCAGGCCAGATCCCATCTATCTCATTGCCTTCCTCTCCCTCTCCTGCCCCTCCCTTCCTCCTGTCCCTCCCTTCCTCCAAGATTCACAGTGGGGACCCACGCTTGTGCCAACGATGCTGCAGTGGCCGACCAAGCAGGAAGACAGAATAGTCATATCTCTCCTCAAGCGCCACCTTCTGCAAAGGATACACCATGGTGCCAAACAGGGAAGCCTTTGCTTGTGATTTCAGGATGTCACGGAAACAGGCATTCCAGGTAGACAAGAGGGGAGGACACATGACAGCATTTGTTGATAGTCATTCAAATGAAAATGTCAAATCCTCATGCCCTGTAGTCTTTCAAGGGGTCTCTGCCAGTTTGCCTGTGGCTTGGATGGAACCAACTTAAAGAAAGGTCCGACACCAGTGTGTCTAAAGAAAAATGCAAACATGAAGGTTTCCTCAGTCCACTAACAACTCTTTTAGCCTACTTTCCAGTTTTAGTGTCTTGAGGACATCTCAGGAAGACCCAGAGTGCTTCCCAGTCACTCTGTAGCCTGGAAATTCCTTTGCACTGAAGTCTAGCTCAGTTTGATACTTTGATCTCACGTTCAAATTAAGGTTTGTCTCCTCCATTCTCCCCACTAGCTGTCCAGGTGTCAACCAGAGGAACTAACTGGGAAGAATGTGTGGTCTTTCATGCCCTCTTTTCTTTTTAGTTTTCTGATTTTCACAGTTCTGCCTTTGAGTCTAAGAAGATGAATTCTGGAGAAAGGACAAGATCCTTTCTCTTGAGCACATGGCAAATGAAATCATCTGCTACTGATGCTGATTGTATTATTCTCTTTTGTGTTGCTAGCACGAAATACCCAAGGCTGTGTAATTTAGAAAGAAAAGAGGTTTATTTGACAAACAATTCAGCATAGTGCTGGCATCCGTTCCTGGGGAGGCCTCAGGAAGCTACAGTCATGGTGGAAGGTGAAGGGGAGATAGGTGTATCACAGAGTGAGAGCAGAAGGAAGAGAGAAGGAGGTGTCAGGCCCTTTCAAATAACCACTTATCGCATGAACGCACAGAGCAAGAACTCACTCAATACCATGAGAATGGCACCAAGCCATTCATGGGAGACCCACCCCTGTGATCCAACCACCTCCCACGAGGCCCCACTTCCAACATTGGGGATCACATTTCCACATGAGATTGGGAAGGGACAATAATCCAAACTATATCACTGATTATCAGGCTAATTTCAATGGCCGTCAATGCCGATGCATGGAAGATGTCTAAATGCTGGCACCCTCCTAGGCACAGGTGGGTTTGGGGGAGTGCTGTGGGTGAAGACCTCCTGTATTTGGCAGGGATACCTAAGCTACAGCAGCAAATAAAAACAAGTGCATAATGGCTCAATGCAACAGACAATCACTTCTTGCTCACATGAGAGGTCCAGGTGGGAGAACATGAGACAGCAATTCTCCTCCATGTGATCATTCAGGGACCCAGGCTAAAAAGGGCTTTGCCATGTTTAAGACATGGCTTCCAAAGTCACCATAGTCATCTTTACCCCAGCCAGACAGAAGGAGGAGAGTACTTGGAGGAACATGAGTGCTGTTTTTTATAGACCAGAACCAGAAGTGCCATGCACCATTCCAGCTCACATTCTGTTGGCTACAGCTCAGTCACAAGGTCACCTATAATGACAAGTGGGTTTGGGCATGTAGTCAACTTAGTGTCAACGAGAAGAAGATGGTTTTGGTGAACAGAGCCAGCAGGTCTGTCCACATGTCCACTCCGTGGTTCCCTGATAGGAAATCCACTTTTGTTCAACCTCTTCTCAACTCTCTGGGTGATGTGATACTGGCGGTATAACCCCTTGTCTCTTGATGCTGAGGATGCTTCACTGTGCAGCTGGTCCTCTTGGGTACACAGACATAGTGCTCAAACCCAGCTCATCTGTGGTATCATTTTAACCCTCAGAAGACTCACAGGTCTACACCTGGTCACAAGGAGCAAGAGCAAAGCAAAGACTAAAGCTTTCCCTTCCCTCTGAGCCTTTTCTTCTCCTGCTACTCAAATTAGCACAGATACGTGATCATCAAAGATGCTACAAGAGCAGACCAAGTCCCATTCTTGTTGACTTCCCAATATCTACAAGAGGTCCCCTGGAGCTTGGCTTTTTCCATGTTGTTGGGGACTCATCATTCTTCTCTCTGTTCTGAATCCTCTCTGATCTTCTGTTTATATAGACTAGAGGACACCAGAAATGGCAGAGCTGGCTTGTCCTCTTTTAGCTCTGATAAGGTATCTGAACAATGCTTCAATGTTTTTAAGAGATGCTCAACATGACTTTGTCTTTAACTTTGGGTACTGATGATCCAAATTTGGAATAAAAGGAAACATTTCATTCCCCATCTCCTCTATACAGTCACCTCAACCAAAGGGACCAGGCAACAGGCTGTGAATTCCTCATCAAATTGAGTCGACTCTACTTGAATCGAAATAACCTCTGGGTTGTTGTCATGGGTGTAAACAGAAAACCTTAAAGCACTTACAGTCAAAGAGCGGTAAGGCAGCAAGCTGCTTGGGTTGTAGAATAAGACAAGTGGGACTCATGCCATTCAGCAGCTGGGCGGCTTTGAGGAGGTCACCACCCTGATGTGAGAGAGTTTTCTTCTCTGTAAAACTAGGAATCAGGAACCTCTGCCTCATGGTAGTGGTATTGATTCAGTGTTATCTCTTGCATAGTAAACATCCACATATCCATCTATTGCTCCCTGTGATGGTCTCATTGACTGGATGCTGGAAACTCTAAGTGTAGTTTTACAGTCAAGTCCTGAACTAAAAACTTGCTTCCAAAGTCACCATGGTCTACCACTTTCTAGATATGTAATCCTGGTGAATGAAAAGTGGCCACAAGTTCACCAGTGCTTTTCCTATTGAGTGGTGCGTTCTGTGTCTCCAACTCTTGATCTGGGCAGGCTCTAAAACTACCTCCACCAGCAGATGATGGCAGAAGGGGTGCTGTGCCACTTTCTGAACCCTTAAGACTAGCAGTGTCCACTCATGTCCACTGAAGCCCTCTTGGGGCACCCTCAGCTGATATGTCAGAAGTCTGACTACCCTGTGATAACCACACTAGAGAGGTCTCATCTGGGCACTTTTATATCAGTACTAACAAAGCACAGACTTCCAACCTTCCTGACCAATGATCAAATCAAACGAATGCCACTAAGAAATCTCAGTCAACCCATGCCTAGCAAGTACTGCCCAGAGTCCTGACCCATGGAAGCTTGAGCTATAATAAATGGTTACTAAGTTTTGGGATACTCAGTTGCATGACAATAGATGACCACAACAAAGGATACTTAGCCTCTCTAAGCCCACAATTGTATGCTTGCAAAATGGAAATTAAAGTATTTTACAAGATAGTATAATAATTAAGTAAAATAGTATGTTCAAAGTGTCTGGCATAGTCTCTAGCCCACAGTGAAACATTTTATCTTCCCCATCACAAAATCATGAGCACCTATATTATTCTTTGTAATTTTTCAACACGAAATTTTATTAATTTACTGTCAAGTGATGATTTTCAGAGAGTTCATCTTGCTCCCCAGTCCATAAAAATGTAGATGGGTTGCTCTGGAGTCAGAAATACCTGAGCTTTATACATCCTCACTCCACCATGGGAAAGTTCCCCCACTTCTCTGTGCCTCAGTTTTCTTATTTGAAAAGGAATACCAAAATGTATCTTGCTGCTTTTTTGGGTCGATTCAATGAGAATCTCTGGCCTAGTGTTGGAGATTGAGAATGGATAGCTGTGATGTCGGAGAGTTTGGGTAATGATTGTAGCTGTAGCCGCCATCCTAACATCTGATATTATGAACCCCTATACATTTAACAGAGCAGTTTGTGAACAGACCCTGTAAAGGGGTATTTCTGAAAACAGGTAGTTTCCCATCTCTCTTCCATTTAGCCCAGGACTTGGTTCCAGCCACTGAGCTTAAATTTCATACGTAAGTGTAAACAAGGAAAGAGTCCATTTATGGGTGATATTCATCTCCCTATCTCCCTTCCCCCTCAACCAAATTCTATAGGCTCCAGACATGTACCATGAATAAATGTCTCTTAAATTTTTTCTAGAAAATGCACAGGGTCCCTCTTAATAATGCTCACTGTCAGAAATGAAATATTTACATGTACTTGCTTCAAGATTCTGGCAGCTTGTAACCTAAGAATAGTTTTACTAATGGTGCTGCACAACGGCCTTCGGTCTATCTTGCAGATGATTCTGAGAGGAGCAAGAGGGGAGACAGGGACCGACCAGGGAGGGCCTGTCAGATCGCTGCCCTTGGTTTGCCCTTGAAGTTGGTATATTAGGAAGGTTAAAACAGTTACAGCGTTGGGTTGATGGGAGTCTGAGCTGTGACGAGCCCATCAGTCACCCTGACACATGCTGGAAAACACCGAGAGATTGCAAACATTATCTGAAGCTTAATTATGAAGAAGGGAGGAGGCTGGATTGGTGTGGAAAGTTTATGCCACAGCTCCTTGGGCCCTTTCCCACTGTTTGCTATGATCTTTGGGAAGAGTCATCATCATGTCCGTTTTCTTCCAAAGAGCCTCTTGCTACTTTTCAAGGCCAGACTGCAGGTTAGAAAAGGCTCCTAAGAAGGTTCTGCTTTCAAATTTAGCTTGCCAATCTGGAAATATAAGTAAAGATTCTTAAAACCTCTTCTCCCCTTTGACCTAGTACCTCTGCTCCTGGGAGTCTCTTCTACATATCAGAAATACAGCAAAAGGCTGGTGGCACAAAATTATGTTTTGTGGCATTTTTTATAGTGAAAAAAATAAGTAGGAAACAACCTAGTTGTCCAACAATAGGGGATTGGCTCATTGTGCTAAGCCATCCCCTTTTTATGGACTACTATATGACTACTAAAGCAATAGGCAAGCAGAGTTTGAAATAACATAGGAAAATGCTTCTGTGATAAGCAAAATAACAATAGAAATGACTTATATTAACATGATCTCAATTATGTTAAATCATGAATAGGATGAATATGGAAAGATAATTTTTAAAAAATGAACAGTGATGGGCGTGGTGGCTCATGTCTGTAATCCTAGCACTTTGGGAGGCAGATGCAAGAGGACTGTCGGAGCCCAAGGGTTTGAGACCAGCTTGAGCAACTTGGTGAGATCTTGTCTCTACAATAAATAAAAAAAGTAGCCATGCATGGTGGCATGTACCTGTAGTTCCAGCTACTTGAAAGGCTGAGGTGGAAGAATCGCCTGAACCCAGCAGGTAGAGGCTGCGATGGCCATGAGCATGCCATTGCACTCCAGCCTGGATGACAGAGAGAGACTCTAACTCACAAAAAAAACAACAACAGTATTTTTCTCTGGGAGAAATCAGATATTTCATTTTCTTCTTTTTTCAGTATTTTCCCAAGATTTCTCTAGCAAACTAATATATAGAAAGCAATTATTTAAACATCACCTAGTTCCTACTCATCGTTTCAAATATTCCACCCATTTTCCTAATGCTGTCTCCCTTGGGACAGGCATCCTGGTGCAAAGCTTGATTCCAAATGGCACAAAGTAAAGAGATGAGTGAGCTGGCATTAGTTTTGTGTACTTTGCACATCAGGCAGTGCTCTGCGGGCTTGATTTATACTCATTTCATCCTCAGAGTCTGTCAGGTAGGTGTTATCATCACCATTTTATCAATGCTGTGGAAACTAAGAACCTAGGAGATTAGGAAACCTTCCCAGATGACACAGTACTTAAGAGTCAGAGTGGGGATTTGAGCTTGGTGTGGCCTGACTCTTAATCCTGGTCCTTTCTCTCATCATCATCAGCCACAGATAGAAGAACAAGGTGGTGCCCCGGCTGGCTCAACCTCCCTGTTGCCCTCATGGTAGAATTTGAACTGCCATCCCGGGCCCCCCAGTATCTTCTTCCTGCACTGGAAACCTGCATTGGGCTTCTTTTGTCACAGTACCTGGAATTCCACAAACAGAGATACTTTCTTCTAGGTTAAAAAGCCTCAATTCCAATCACTACATGACCTCTTTGAAAATGCATGTAATTCTGGGGGAGGGAAAGGGACAATACACTGGACAAAAACAGGGGTGGAGGCTGCCCAGTACACTCTGGCCAGGACTATTTCAATGTTGAGAGGAGGGTTCAGGGCATATTTAAAGCCCAAGGCACAAGCTGAGTATGCACAGATTGGTCATTTTTGGCTATCCAACGCCTTTCCTAAAAACTTCTCCACTTCCTTTCTGAAAAAACTCCTCTTTTCCATGCTGTGTGGTCTCAATGAGGAAGTGAATTGAGGAGGCCCTTTTCTCACTTCAAACATAAAAAAACAAACAAAAAAAGACACAGGCATTCTTAATGCTGACTACACATTAGAATCACGGATGAGCTATAGATAAAAAGCTGCCCCTCAGATTCACTGCCCGGCACTACGACTTTATTTGTCTATAAGGAGGACCAGGTCTGGGTATTTCATGGAAGCTCTCCAGGCAACTCTGATGAGCAGACAGAGTTGAGGACAACTTGGCTAGATGATTCTTCTCCATCCCTTGGATAGCCGGGGTGTGCTCATGACCAAGCACTCTGCCCCTCTCTCCTGAGGTCTCAAGTCAGTGACATGATGGGAAGTAAATGACTGTGGTTTTTTGATCATGTGACCAGACCAGCCCAGCTGCAAGACGCTGCCTGCTTCCCCAAACTCCAGCATGGCTTGGATCTTTTCTCTGTCCAACTGATTCTCCAGACTTCCTACAGGTTCTAGGAGCCCTATCCAAACAAATTCCCTTTTGTTGAAGTAACCTGGAAACGGTTGAGTGTGATCACAGGGACTAGAAGGCAACACAGAAAGGTGACAGAGACAGAGAGGCAGCAGTGTGTCTAGAACCACTAAACCTCCTTGTTACAGACAGCAGAAATGACTAATTGTCCACTATGTGTTCTAGCTTCTCCTGCCATTGGGAAGTAACTGCTAAGCCAAGGGCAACATTTCCTGGAATTCCCTGAATCTAGATGGTGCCAAGTGACTGCTTCTCAATGATGGAATGTGACCAGAAGTGAGGTGAGTCACTTCCAGGTTCAGGATACAAAGGTAAGCGTGCCTCCTAAGCATTTTGGAACAGAGAGGTCTTCTGAGAACTGAGAGAAAAGGAATCTACAAGATAGAAGAAGGCTGGATCCCGGAGTCACTGTGTGGAAGGGTATCAGACCACCAGGAACACCTGCATTGGACTTCTAAAGAAGCAAAATATAACCTAACCCTGAATTGTACCCATCTTTAAAATAAAAACTTAAAAAAATAAACTTTTCAGACAGTAAAAAAAAGAAGCAAAATATAAACTTTATTATGTTAGGAGCTGAAATTCAAGGGATTTTTTTTTAACAGGAGGGCCATTATCCTAGATAATGCAAACTATTATTACTGATGCTGATGATGATACTATCAATAATATTAAACATTATAGCTAATGCTTGAATGTTTATATCAGGCTCTAGTCTAAGGACTTTGCATGTAATAGTCCACTGATTCTAAACCTGGGGCAATTTTTTCCCCAGGGGACATTTGGCAATGTTTGGAGACATTTTTGGTTTTTACAACTGGAGGTGGCACATCTCATTGTCTTGTACTTTATTGCGCTTTGCAGATATTGCTTTAAATATATATATATAGTTTGAGGCAACCCTGCATACAGCAAGTCTGTTGGTGCCATTTTTCCAACAGTATGCTTTCACTTCATGTCTCTGTGTCATATTTGGTAATTCTTGCAATATTTCAAAATTTTTCATTTTTTGTGTATCTCTTTTGGTGATCTGTAACCATTGTTCTTTTTTTTTTTTTTTTTTTTTTTTACTTTGCCAGGAAACAGCATTTATTTGTGCCAGCATCAGCTCAGTAGATTCACATTTAAAGGCTGAGCCAACCAGTGATCTTAGATATTACTAATTGTAATTGTTTAGGGATGCTAAGAACCTCTCCCATAAAATGGCAGACTTAAGTGATAAATGTTGTGTGTTCTGACTGACCGGCCATTCTTTCATCTCTCTCCCTCTCCTTAGGCCTCCCTAGTCTCTGACACACAAAAACATTGAAATTATGCCAACTACTCACCCTATAATGGTGTCTCAGTGTTCAAGTGAAAGGAAGAGTCATACATCTCTCATTTTAAATCAAAAGCTAGTGATTAAGCTGAGTGAGGAAGGCATTTTGAAAGCCAAGATAGGTTGAAAGCTAGGCTTTTTGCACCAAACAATCAAGGTCTGAATGCAAAGGAAAAGTTCTTGAAGAAAATTAAAATTGCTACTTCAGTGAACACGACTGATAAGAAAATGAAACAGCCTTGTTGCTGATATGAAGAAAAATGTAGAGCACTGGATAGAAGATCAAACCAGCCACCACATTCCCTTCAGGCAAGGCCCAACCCAGACCAAGGCCTCAACTGTCTTCAATTTTGAGAAAGCAGAGAGAGGCAGGGAAGCTGCAAAAGAAAAACTTGAAGCTAGCAGAGATTTAGGGAATGACACCCTCTCCATAACATAAGAGTGCAAAGTGAAACAGCAAGTGCTGATGGAGAATCTGCAGCAAGTTATTCAGAAGATCTAGCTAGGATCACTGATGAAATTATCAATGATCATTGATGGTCACACTCAACATCAGGTTTTCAATGTAGATGAAACAGTCTTATGTTGGAAGAAGATGCCATCTAGGATTTCCACAGCTAGAGAGAGGTCAATGCCAGGCTTCAAAGCTTCAAAGGATAGGCTGACTCTCTTGTTAGGGGCTAAGGCAGCTGGTGACTGATTTAAAATCAATACTCATTTACCATTCTGAAAATCCCAGGGCTCTTAAGAATGATGCAAAATCTACTCTGTGCTGTATAAATGGAACAACAATGCCTAGATGACATCACACACATGTTTATAGCATGGGTTCTTGAATATTTTCAGCCCACTGTTGAGACCTACTCCTCTAAAAAAATCCCTTTTAAACTATTACTGCTCACTGACAATGGACCTGGTCACCCAAGAGCTCTGATGGAAATGTACAAAGAGATTAGTATTGCTTTATGCCAGCACACACAACATCCATTCTGCAGCCCATGGATGAAAGTATAATTTCTACTTTCAAGTTTTATTTAAGAAATGTATTTCTTAAGGCAATGGCTGCCATATATAGTGATTCCTCTGATGACCCTTGGCAAGATACATTGAAAACCTTCTGGAAAGCATTCACCATTCTACATGCCATTAAAAACATTAGTGATTCATAGAAGAGGCCACAATATCAACATTAACAGGAGTTTGGAAGAAGCTGATTCCCACCCTCATAGATGATTTTGAGGAGTTTAAGACTTCAGTGGAGGAATTAACTGCAGATGTTGTAGAAATAGCAAGAGAACCAAAATTAGAAGTAGAGCCTGAAGATGTGACTGAATCGCTGCAGTTGTATGATAAAATTTAGAACAGATGAGTTGCTTCTTATAGGAGAGAAAATAAAGCGAGTTTTTGAGATGGAATCTGCTCCCAGTGAAGATGCCTTGAACACTGTTGATATGACAGGAAAGAATCGGGAATATTCCATAAACTCACTTAATAAAACAGAGGCAGAGTTTGAGAGGACTGACTCCAACTTCGAAAGAAATTCTACTGCGGAAAAATGCTGTCAAGCTGTATTGCATGCTACAAAGAAATCACTGGTGAAAGGAAGAGTCAATTGATGTGGCAAACTTCATTGTTGCCTTATTTTAAGAAATTGCTACAGCCATCCTAAACTTCAGTGACCATCACCCTGATCAGTCACAGTCATTCACATCTAGCTAAGACCCTCCACTAGCAAAAATATTACACTCAGTGAAGGTTCAGATGATCATTAGCATTTGTCAGCAATAAAGTATTTTTAATAACTTTTGTTTGCACTGGGAAATCAAAATTTCATGTGACCTGCTTTAATGTGATATCTGCTTTATTTTGATATTTACTTTATGGCTATTATCTGGAATCCAACCCACAATCACTCTGAGGTATGCCTGTTCTGTCATTGACCTAAGGTCGGAAATACGACTAAACATTCTGCAATGCACAGGACAGTTTCCGCACAAGAAGTAATTTATCTGGCCCAAAATGTTACTAGTGCTACAGGTGGGAAGCCCTGTAGAAGCTCATCAAGTGCTCAGATCAATTCTCAAATTCCATACCACTATTATCTTCATTTTGGAGACATAGAAAGGAAAGGCAGGAGAATTAGTTTATGCTAGGTTAGCTTCAAAGCCAAACTTTCATGTTAATTCTTCTTTGACCGTTTGGTAGAATTTGTCCATGAAACCATTTGGTCCTGGGCTTTTCTTTTTAAGAGGTTTTTGATTACTGAATCCCAACCTGTCATTGCCGGTCTGTTCAGGTCTTCTATTTTATCAGTTTTGGTAGAGTCTAGCAATTTACCCATTTCTTCTAGGCTATCCACCTTGTTGGCACATAATTGTTCATAATAGTCCCTTATAATCCTTGTAGTTCTGAGGCATCTGTTGTATTTCTGATTTTTTTGAGCATTGTCTCTTTTTTTCTTAGTCTAGCTGAGAATTTGTGGATTTTTTCCAAAAAAAAAAAACTCTTTGTTTTTTATATTTTAAATTGTTTTCTCTATTCCATATTTAATTCTTTTCCAATATTTATGATTTCCTTTTTCTGCTAAATTTGGTCTTAGTTTAATATTTTTCTAGTTTCCTGAGGAGTGAAGTGTGAAAGCTGTCAGAATCAAAATGGAGTCATTTGTATTAAAAATCCTGAAAAACGGAGCTGGGGAAGGCCATGAAGAGAGGGTTCTCAAGCATAAAGACATGATGACAGAAACTACCACAAAACAAACTGCAAAAACAACCTTGCACAATGGCCATGACCACCTTACACAAAAAAAAAAACTTCTGTGAAGACATGCCTAGTAACTACCTGTCCAAACCTGGACTGGTGTTGCCTTTGTTACTGATCTGTGTAACCAAAGACAATGATCTCAAAACAATTATTTAACCCTCCTCACTTTACTTTTTAAAATGTTGCCTTCCTTTACCACACTGAATACACACATAGTTTACCATGGCATGTATATTCCCATCGCAACGCCTTATTCCCAGATAAATATCACTTTCTTTTAAATAGTCTCTTTCTGTTACTTAGGTTGACAAACTTTCAGCTGTTTGAGTTTTTTTAATGTGAACATTTATTGATATTAACTTCCATCTTAGTACTGCTTTTTCTGTATCACATTAGTTTTGATATGTTTTGTTTTTATTTTTATTGGTCTCAAGATATTTTTAAAATTCTCTCTTGATCTCCTCTTTGGCCCAATAGTTGTTCAAGAATGTGTTGTTTAGTTTCCATGTGTTGGTGAATTTTCCAATCTTTTTAACATTATTGATTTCTAGTTTCATTCCACTATGTTTAGGAAAGACATGTGGAATGATTCCAATCTTCCTAAATTTGTTGAAACCTGTTTTGTGACTTAACATGTGATCTATCTTGGAGAATGTTCTGTGTGTGCTTGAAAAGAATGTGTACCCTTCTGCTGTTGGATTTAAAGTTCTGTATATGTCTGTTAGGTTCTTCTGGTCTATAGTATTCTTCATTTCTGCTGTTTTCCTCTTAAACTCTTTCAAAAAATAGAATAACAGGAGATATTTCCAAATGCACGTTATGAGCTTAGCATCATCCTAATATCAGAGCCAGACAAAGAAACCACAGGAAGACTACAGACCACTATCACTAATAAACATAGATACAAAAATCCTCAATAAAATGCTAGCATGCCAAATTCAACAGCATATTAAAAGTATTATACACAGCTGGGTTCAGTGGCTCAGCCTGTAATCCCGTGCTTTGGGAGGCTGAGGTGAGTGGATTGCCTGAGCCCACGGGTTCGAGACCCGCCTGGGCAACTTGGTGAGACCTCATCTCTACAATAAATAAAAAAAAATTAGCCAGGCGTGGTAGCACGCGCCTGTAGTTCCAGCTACTTGGAAGGCTGAGGCGGAAGGATTGCCGGAGCTCAGCAGGTCGAGGCTGCAGTGGCCGGGAGTGGCCACTGCTCTCCAGTCTGGGCGACAGAGTTTTACTCCAACTCAAAAAAAAAAAAAAAAAAAAGTATTATGCACAATAACCAAATGGGATTTATCCCCAGGATAACATATGGAAAATCAATCGATGTGTTATATCACACTAATAAAATGAAAGAAAGAAGCCCACATGATCATCTCAACAGATACAGAGAAAGCATTTGACAAAGTTCAACATCCATCTATAATTAAAACTCTCAACCAAATAGGTATAGAAGAGTCTTATATCAACACAATAACAGCCATATATGGAAATCTACTAACATTATAAGCAACGGAAGAAAACATAAAGCTTTCCCTCTAAGATCTTGTGTAAGACAAGGATGTCCACTCACAACTTCTGTTTAACACAGTAATGGAAGTTTTTGCCAGAGCAATTAGATAAGAAAAAGAAGTAAAAGGCATCCAAATCAGAAATAGCAGTAAAATTATCTCTGTTTGCAGATGATAGGATCATATATATAGAAAACTCTAAAGACTCCTGAAAAAAAGTTGTTAAAACTAATCAACAAATTCTATAAAGTTGCAGAATTCAAAATAAACACACAAAAATCGTCACATTTCTATGCACAATGAACTATCTTGGAAAAAAAATTAAGAACGCAATCTGCATTCACAATAGCACCAAAAAGAATAATATACTTAGAGATAAACTTAGCCAAAGAAATGAAAGACTTGTACAATAAAATTATACAGACATTGAAGGAAATTTAAGAGGACATATAAATAGAAAGATATAGATTGGAATAATTAATATCATCAAAACATCCATAATACCTCAAATGATTTACAGATTCAATGTCATCTTTATCAATATCCCAAGGGCATTCTTTACAAAAATAGAAAAAGAAATTTTAAAATTCATACAGAACCACTAAGGATCCCATAATAGCTAAAGCAATCTTGAGCAAGAAAAACAAAGCTGGAGGCATACCAATTTCAAAATATATTACAAAGCTAGAGTAAACAAAACAGTATGACAGGGGCATAGACATACAGACCGATGGAACAGAATAGACAACCTAAAAATAAATCTACCTATCTATAGTCAGCTGATCTTCAACAGTGATGCCAAGAACACACAATGGAAAAAAGAATATTCTTGTCAATAAATGGTATTGGAAAAACTAGAAATCCGATGAAAGAAAGAGAAAAAGAAAGAAAGAAAGAGAAATCAGGTCCTTATCTCATACCATATACAAAAGCCAACTAACAACGACTTACAAACTTAAACATAAGACTTGAAACCATAAAGCTACTAGAAGAAATTGTAGGGAAAAGACTTCTTGACTTTGGGCTGGGCAAGGATCTTTCTGGACATAGCACCAAAAGCACAGACAACAAAAGCAAAAATAGACAAATGAGCATTCGTTGAACTAAAAAAATTTCCATACAGCAAAGAAACAATCAACAAAATGAAAAGGCATTCTACAGAATGGGAGAAAATACTTGTAAACCATATAGTCTAACAAAAGGTTACTACCCAAACTATATAAGGAACTCAAACAAGTCAGTAGCAGAATCAACCCCAACACACACACACACACACACACACACACACACACACACACACACCAAAAAACACAATTAGAAAATGAACAAAGGGCTCAAATAGACATTTTTCCAAAGAAGATATACAAATAGCAAACAGGTATAGGAAAAGATGTTCAGCATCCCATTCATCAGGGAAATGCAAATTAAAACTACAATGAGAAATCACCCCTTGCCTGTTAGGATGTTTATTATAAAAAAAGATAAAAGACAGCATATGTTGGCAAGGACATGGAGAAAAGGGTGCCCTTACACATTGTTGGTGGGAATGTAAATAAGCATAGCCATTATGGAAAGCAGAACTACCATATGATCCAAGCCATCTTACTTCTGGGTATACCTCCAAGGGAAATGAAATCAGCATCTCAAGAGATACCTACAAATTCATGTTCACTGAGGCATTATTCACAATAGCCAAGATATGAACACAACCAGAGTGTCTGTTAGCGAATGAATGGATAAAGAAAATATGATACATACAACATAATATTATTCAGACTTAAAAAGAAAGAAATCCTATCATTTGTGATAGCACAGATAAACTTGGAGGACATTATGCTAAATGGAGTAAGGAGGACACAGAAAGATAAACATTGCTTGAATTTCCTTACATGTGGAATTTAAGACATTGACTCATAAAAGCAGAGTGGTTGCCAAGCACTAGAGGTTGGAGGAAACAGAAAAATGTTCATTAAAGCATACAAAGTTTCAGTTACACAGGATGAGAAAGTTCTAGGGGTCTAATGTACAGTATGGGGACTGTAATTAACAATATTGTATCACATACTTGAAATTTTCCAAGCGAGTTGATGTTAAGTGTTCTCATCACACACACAAGTTATAACTGTATGAGATAATGGATATGTTAATTAGCTTTACTGCAGTAATCATTTTACAATGTATATGTATACAAAATGTCAAAACATACTGTTAACCTTAAGTATATATAGTTCTAATTTGTCAAGTAAACCTCAATAAACCTGGAAAAAATTAAAAATAAGAAAGTAAAACTTAGGTGTTAATGATATTGTAGGATAGCAAAACATTGTCCATATATTAATTATTCATAATTTAAAACACAAAATAATTATAACTTTTTTTTAAAGCCAGAATTTGGGCAACCCCCTCGGGTCCCCTCCCACTGTGGGAGCTATTCTGTCCTCTCAATAAATCCTACTTTGTCAAAAAAAAAAATAGGTTGGGCTGGGTGGCTCAGCCTGTAATCCCAGTACTTTGGGAGGCTGAGGCGAGTGGATGGCCTGAGCCCATGGGTTCGAGACCAGCCAGGGCAACTTGGCTAGACCTCGTCTCTACAACACATAAAAAATTAGCCAGGCATAGTAGCACAAGCCTGTAGTTCCAGCTACTTGGAAAGCTGAGGCCGAAGCATCTCCGGAGCCCAGCAGGTCGACACTGGATTGGCCCTGAGTATGCCACTGCACTCCAGCCTGGGTGATGGAGTGAGATTCCAATTCAAAATAAAATAAAATAAAAATAAAAAAAGCCAGAATTTGAAGCCCAGCAATCTTAGCTAGGATACCACCCTGCCTCTTTGCTCCACAATGCCATGGCTTCACCTCCTGCACTCTCTCTGTTCAGGTCCAGGCCCAACTGCTGGGCTCTCTTTTCATTCAAACCATCAACCCGCCAAGGAGGCTCCTTGTTGCTGCAGTCGAGGAAAAGGCAAGTTACCATCAAGAGAAATCACCAAGATGGGTCTTATGTCCTCAGGTACAGCTGGGTGGTAAGATGATTAGATTAGCTGCTCAGGCCTGGGTCTGATGGGGGCTGGGAGGGGAATTCTGTTTTTCAAACCCAGGAACGTAAGGGCAGGGCAGGCCATGCCCCAGGGCAGAACTCTGGCCAGCTTACCAAGTTTTACTTTTCCCCCTCCCTTTTGGGAAATTTAACTATGCAATCTCTTTTGACTTTCCATAATTCCCTGACCATTCTCAGGAGGTGAGAGTTGCCAGGGAGCTGTTGAAGCCCAGAACACTGAATGCTATGCAATGCTGAAAGGTGAGACTGAGGGTCCAGCCCTGGCCCCAAGGAGCCCACTTCCGCCCTACACTGCCCCCATTCAGCTCACACTCTCTCCTCTCTCCACACAAGAGGTGACTCTGACATCCGCAGTCTCTTCTTCTGGGGCTGGTCTGATTTGTAAACATACAATTATACTATAGTGTAATCAGGCTTATAACCAAGATACCTGTAGTGAAAAGTCTCCTAGATCCAGAGAGAAGGGAGGGCCTCCCATAGCACAGGGAAGAGAGGAACGGGCCTCAGAAGGAGCATTACAGCTGGGTCCTGAAGGATGGGGAGGAGTCTGCTGGGAAGGGAAAGATGAGCCCTCACCCATATTCCTCTGACCGGTCGGTCCGGTGCATCAGCCCCCAACTGCCCAGGGTGCTGGCTGACCAAAACTCACAGCTGTGACCTTCTCGGGAGAATCATGTCTTGCCCAAAGGTGCCAGAGAAGAAGCTATGCACTGACCACCACCCCCCAACCTCCGCCAATCAGGGACAACCTGCAGCCTGTGGCTGGATAATACCATGGAATAAAAGTGCACTTTACTTGCTTCAAGGTATGGAAACTCTGGTACTGTTGCCTCCCATGGGAACAGGCTGAGGCTCAACTTCGGCTACACCACAACCTCGCCTCTAGACAAATTCCTCCAGAGAGCTCACCTGTACAGAGCACATCTCGGTTCTGCCTCTGGAAAACTCGATCCGAGGTGGGGAAGGAGGGCATTTCAGGCAGAGGGAACAGCACGTGCAAAGGCTTGGAGACGTGAACTGACTTGATTTTGGAAGGTCAGGAAGCTTTCTATGCGCCATCATGAATAATAAAATTTAAAAATCCCAGTTAATATTCATTAAGGATCATTCTGTGGGCCGTAAAAAACTGTTCTCAGTGCTTAATCCTCATCACAACCCTATGTTGTAGATTCCTTTGCTACCTTTATTTTAAAAGGAGTTGGTCTGACATCGTTTGGAGGTTTGACCCCTCCAAATCTCATGTTGAAATGTGACACCCAATGTTGGAGTTGGGGCCTAGTGGAGGGAGGGATTGGATCGTGGGGACAGATCCCTTATGAATGACTTGGTGCTGTTCTCATGGTAATGAATGAGTTCTTGCACTATTCGTTCACATAAGAACTGGTTGTTTAAAAAAAACCTGGGAATGATGGACCCTGAGGACACCAATAACAGGAGAGGTAAGGAGAGGGGCTAGGGTTCAGAAATTACCTGTAGGGCACACTGTCCACTATCTGGGGAATGGGGCCACCTGAGACCCAATCCCGACCACTATACAGTATGTCCATGTAACAAACAAATATGTGCAGCCTCTGGATCTGAAATAAAAATGGGGGGAAAAGAGCCTGGCATCTCCCTTCTCTTTCTCTTGCTTCCACTCACACCATGCAACACACCTGCTCCCCGTCCCCTCCCACCATGATTGTGAGCTTCCTGAGGCCTCACCAGAAGCTAGTGCCAGTACCCCCACAGAACCACGAGCCAAATACACTCCTTTTCTTTAAAAATTACCCAGCCTCAGGTACTCCTTTATAGCAGTATGAATGGACTAAGGCACAGAGACATGCATAAGCCCCTATGGGCATGGCTACCATGTGGTGGACTGGAGATTTGAATTCGGGTGCATCTGATGACAGAGCCTCACTCCCCAGTCATAATGTAGTAGGCATCGAGAGACTCCCTGTACCTGGACAAGGCATCCTACCTGCTTAACTCACCAATTTACTCAGCAAAAGACAGTTCCTTTAACATACCTGCCCCCAGAAAGCTAGACTTGTGGCTTTCCTGTCACCTTTGAACGGACATGAACAATGACTCTTTTTAAAAGGACACAGTATTTACAGAGCCCAAATGAAAAGGACAGCAGGAAGGAATGCTCAGAACCTTTGATAGCACAGAGGTGACATAATTTATGTTCCACGCAACTGGCTCTGCTCTCCCCATCGCAATATCGAAATTGAGGAAAAACTTGGTAATTGCCTCAGCTGGGCTGGGCCTGCTGTTGACTGTCTGCTTTTCTTATTACCTCGTCCTGCCTGGTGACCCTTGAGTATTTCATCTTCTTTGGCAGGGCTGGTAAATCTTAGGCCATCCCTAGCAGTACAGAGAATGCCTCAGAAAACACACAGAGGAAAGAAAATTAAGGAGGAGGGGTGTGGGGAGGAGCAGTCTTGGGGAAAGGTCTTCAGGTAAAATGCAAGAGGAAGGTGAAATGAACCTCCTGTGTGGCCTTTGAAGGGTTAAAAAAAGGACCCACTGTGTGCTGGCAAGAGCATCTTGAGTGAGTACATGACCTGTAACACCAATCAGAACAGGCACTGATATCCCTCTTGCTCAGTGCAGAACAGAATTTAGGATTGTAATGATGACTGTGAGGAGAGTTATTATCTTAATAGATTCTGGTAAAACAATCCAGGGTTGCTGGACTGATTCCTGAGGGTGCACCCACGTGCAAAATGCACACAAGGGAGGGATGAAGAAGTCTGGGAATGGGGAAGGGGCTTGGGGCTGTAGCCATCCTCGTGGGTGTCTTTGGGGATGCATTCTGCATGAAGAAGCTGGGATTGATGAGGGAGCTTTCCAGGTGGCCACAGCTTGGCTCCACTCTGCTCGGAGGACACGCGAGCCTCGGCACGGCACAAAGCGCCTGTACCATTCTCCAGCCAGACTAGGCACCTGCTGTCCCAGCTTTTGAAAACCATCTTTCATCGCCTCTCTCACGCTGAGCTGGCTGTCTGCCTGCCTGGCAGGTCAAATCTGAACTCCTCACACCTGGCCTGGGGCCCTTGTACATTGGCAGGTGAAGGAGATGGCAGATCAGGCTCTGTAGCCATCCTCGTGGGTGTCTTTGCCTCTCTACCACTTACTGCCTGTGAACTGAAGCAAGTGGCTCTGAGTCTCAGTTTCCTCATCTAATAAACGGGGATCATATAGACTTCTTTAAGGAGTAACCATTAAGAACTCTTTTTTTCTGTCATCTCAATAAATCCTGCTTTCTCACTTTAAAGAAATGTTTTGAAACAACATCTCACTCTGTCTTCCAGGCTGGGGTATAGTGGTGGAATCATAGCTCACTGCAGTCTCAACCCTCTGGACTAAAGCGATCCTCCCGCTTCAGCCTCCTGAGTAGCTGGGACTGCTGGGACTACGAGTATGCACCACTACGCCCAAGGTATTTATTTTTATTTTTGTAGAGGCAAGGTCTTGCCATGTTGCCTAGCTTGGTCTCAAACTCCTGGCCTCAAGCGATCCTCCCACCTCAGCCTCCCAAAGTGCTGGGGTTCCAGGGGTAAGCCACTGTGCCCGACCTCTTTAAAGATTAAATGTGACAATGCACATAAAGCAATTAGAACAGTTTGTGGTGCAAAGCAAACATGCAACTAATGTTGTCTGCTATCATAATGCATTATTTCTGGTATTATTACTACTTCTATTACTGCTGCTGCTTCCACGGCTGCTATCACTATTATTTTGTTACTACTGCTATTACTATTAGCAAAACACTTGGTACATAGAATACCAGCAATTAATATTTTGTTTATTCCCTCTTTCTCTGAATAATTCCAGAGAATGGAGTTACTGGCTCAAAGGACATGAGTGTGTGTGTACAAATACACGTTGTTAATAAATGATACAATATCGGCTCAATTTTCTTTCTGAAAGGAAATTTCCAGCTCTGAATTTTTTCCTCATTCTTCCGCTCTACCCTTGGCCCCTCAGGGTTGTCTCAGATCCATTCACTTTTCGCCATCCCTCATGCTTGCTCAGCCCCTCTCTCCTGGATAAGAGGAATGAGACGACTTAGCCAGTTAACTGAAAGTCCCATTCCCTCTCAGCCACTGGACTGCAAAGCCCTTGAGAGCCCAGACGCCCAGCCAAAGTTCAGAGTAAACAGAATTACCTGGGGTGGCTGGAACTGGTGAAGACAGAAGGTGTTTCAAAACTTAATCAAAAATTAATTAGAAAAAGAAACAAGCCAAAGGACAAACATCTGTGAGCAGTTGATCCGCAAAGGAAAACAAATCCGATATGTAACATTCCGTTTGAGTCAGAAGCAAAGCCTGCTGGGCGGCACTGGGAGTCACTGGAAACTCGCTTTGAGGGGAACAAAAAGCCTCCATGTTGGCTTCTCAGGAACAAACAACAGCACAACTCAAAGCTGCAAAGGCCCAGGAGGAGAGAAGTTCCACACACCAGATCACACACAAGCAGCAAGGAAGTTGTGCGTTGGAGAGTCACTAACAAATCATCATCAGAACAAGCACTGGCCAACACCTCAGAGTGAGGGGTTGCACTCTGGGAGCAAGGCCTCCCTGGGCAGTTGGGACTTCCAGGCAGGATTCGAGGTGACGCTGCTCAGAACCCAGAAAAACCCAGCCTTAGAGAGCTCCACGAGATGGAAGCTAGGGACCATGAAGTTGTTCTGGGAGACACTGGACACCTGGAAGTGAGTTTCTGTCATAAACTGTGGTGAGTGCATCAGTGCCTGGGATGTATCCCTTCGCCATTCCTACACCAAGGTCTTCTCAGTGCAGGCCCCTGGGAGTCTCTCCTGTGTGTTTCTCCATGTGCATGGCAGGTTGGAAGGGTATAAGCCTCAGTGTCCCAGGAACACCCCTCAATGGATGGCGGCATCTTCGCCCCCTCATGTGACAACCTTGAGATAGGTCCTATGCCACCACCCAGAGGTCCCGGTGGGATCAAGCCCTAATTGCCCACAGGGGTACCCAGCTCTTGAAGGCACCTCTATTGGCCTCCTTGACCTCCTTCCCCACTTCCTGGGACCACCTCCCAAATAAACCATTTGCATTCAATACTTATCTTAACATCTGATTCTAGGGATCAAACCTAGGACAAGGATATTGGTAGGGGTCAGGCTGGATTAAAGAGGATTGTGGTCAGTGACCTGGTTAAGTCAGGAATGCTGTGCACAGACCTATCCCTGTGTCTGTGAGATTCTCATGGTGACCCTGGAAGCTACAAGGCTCCTGTTTGGATCAATCACCTGGTGGTCCTTGTTACTGCCATTTTCCAAATCCACATAACCTCTAAACCAGGGTACTCAATTATCCTTAGAGTCAAGGACCTCCTTCATGCAGGAAACTAAAGTTAGAAATGAGTTAAAGGTGACCTCATCTCTGATCCCAAGAAGGCTCCAATGGGTCCTGTCTTCTGCTCTTGACAAAAGACCAAGGACTCAAATGTTCTTACTTGGGTTTTCTGCTCTCCCAGCCTTGCAAATTCTGATCCCTCTGTCTGGAATTTCCACTCTGCCTGCACCTGAATTATTCTAAAAACTGCTTGTTTTTCCATGTTTTGAGTGGCATCACTTGATCTAGGAAAGCTTCCCTGCCTTCATCACCGACTCTGACAGCAGCCAATGTGTGCCTGTTACAGTAGGGATGATGGCACAGGCCATAAACTTTGGTTTATCCAAGTCCCAAACTAGCTCAATCTTCTTACCTGAAAACTTGAAGTTTACAGAGTCTTGGTGGTTTCTGACCCAGATCATGTAATTGTGTGTGTATATGTGTGTGTATGTGTGTGTGTGTGTGTGTGTGCGCGTGTGTTTGCTCAGAAAGTTTTCTGATCCTGGAAAATTTCAGAGCCACTACACTAGACTGTGAACTTCTCAAGTCAAGGCCTTATTTACTCTTGCACCTCCAGAGTCCAGCCCAATACCTGAAAAATCAAAGGCAGTTTGTTGGCAATACTAATGGCTAATGCAATTTGATGAGTGCTTATGAGTGCTTATTCTGAAGCAGGAATGGAACCCCAGTCTTCATTTCATTGACCTCCATAGCCACCCTAAGAGGTAGCTGTCCTGTCTGTTGCAGGGACCAGGAGAGAAAGCCTAAGGATCGTTTGTCCAGACCACACAACTGGAAAGCTTGATGCTGGAATGGGAAGTCAAGTAAGTCAGGCTCTGGAGCATCCAGTGGCATTACTAAAATTCTCAAGCGATAACTAAGGACAGAATAAGCCTTGTCAATCCATCACCATGTTGCTCCCCAGACCTAATGCAGCAGCATGACATACCTCTGATAAAATTTCAGAATTTTGGGAAGACCCTGAACACTAACGCCCACCTCATTTTTCTTTACAAACAGCACTGAAACTTCCACTATCAATCTGGAAACAGATCTCTCTCCTGTAACATCTGTGCCCACATTTTAATCCTGTGAGGCAATCAGGACCTATTTTTAGATTTTTGTTTTACGAACAAGGAAACTGAGGCCAAGAAGTTCCTGTGACTTGCCCAAGGTCATGCAAAACCAAGAGTGAAGTCCAGTGTCCTCCTTCCTACTTTTCCCAATGGCAGCATCTTTGCCAAGATGATGCTGATGTGTTTCCTACCTGAGTGAGAGCCATGTGCTTCTCACTCCAACAAGGTTCCCTGAGTCAGGCACCAAATTCAATTTCTCAGATGACTTCCAGAGAGCAACCTGGCCTTCACATGGCCATTTTGGGACTTCTTATACCCTGCTGTATAGCAGTTCCTGGGGTCAACATGTTCCTGGAGGCACTCATCTCTCTCTCTTCCTCTTGGGATCTAGCTAAGGGGATAGAGCCAGACTGACGCCATCTGTCAGGGCAGCTCTGTGCAGCCTGAGCCTGGATGCACTAATTGATTTATAGGCTGATAATGCAGTTGATGTGCATGGCTGGACTGTTTGCAAGGGGTTCTTCTCCACAGCTGTTCTGAAGGAAATCTCCAGCCCCCACTGAGGCAGGCAGGAGAGGGGCTTGCTGGAGCCCTTTTGTGGCTCTTCACACCCACTCATCATGCAAGGACAATGGAGTAGAACACCCTTGGCTACCGGGAACGTGGGTGCCCAGCCCTTACATGAACAAGAACCAGCTAGAACTCTGTGGTGATGGAGACGTCTGAGCATGGTGGAAAGCAACAGGGTCTTGTTTGCTCCCCAGGATGGGGGAGCATCCTGGCTCCACCGTCCACTGGCTCTGCATCCTCAGGGACACCATGTCGCCTACTTGAGTCTCCATTTCTCCATCTACCCAGTGGGAAAGAGAAAATCTCCCAGCCTGATTTGTTGAGAAGGATAAATGGGATGGTCAGCACACTCAGTGAATGTTGGTTGACTAATCCATGGAGACATAGAGATAACAGAACACATAAAACATACTTCATGGAAGTCATCTTCCTTTCCATGACTCTTTCCCCATTATTTTTTTCCCAACATGTTAAGAATGAGAAGGCAGAAGGGCCTAAGTTCAGGGTGCACCCTTCTCCTGCTCCCCCACCCTCTTCTCTCATCACAGGTGCAATAATTGAGCATTCGCCACGAGTCACAAACTCCCTGTGCATTTTCTCACTAAGTTCTTTTTTTGAAATTTTATTTTATTTTAAAGTTGTGGAATATAAGTCAGGATTGCATACATAAGTGGTTTAGGTACAGGTGAAGTTTGGAGCTTTCCATTAGACCTCACTTCACCTGGATATTAGAGGTATGTCACACTGAAGCATTAGGTCTGGGGGGCCACATGGTGAGGGGTTGAACGAGGTCTATTCTGTCCTTAATTCTCGCTTGAGAATTTCAGTAAAGTACTGGGTACTCCAGAGCCTGACTTACCTGGCTTCCCATTCCAGCACCAAAAAATAGATGATGCCTCCTATTTCATAAACCAGAGCTGTCCAACAGACCTCTCTGGGATGATGAAAACGTGCTACATCTGGGCCGTCCGACATGGTAGCCACCAGCCACGTGTGGCTGTTGAGCCCTTAAAATGCATCTAGTGCTACTGAGAAACTGCATTTTTAATCTCACTTAATTTTAATCAATTTACATTTAAGTAGTCACATGTGGCAGTGGCTTTCAGATGGGAAGGCACTATTGTGGGGGTAACAAAAGCACAATGAAGTTTGAAGAAGCTCAGCGACATGCCCAAAGTCATCAGCCTGGACCAAGAACCAGGTGAGAGGTGAATTCTCACCTGCCAGGCTCCCTCATGCATCTTCTAAAGCAGATGGCCAGGCTGGCTGAGGACCTACTGGGAGAAGCAAACTGAGATCTGAAACTCAAGACAGGCTGGGAAGGAATATTCCCAGGGGTGGGGAATTGGCCCAGAAGAAGGAGGAAATGAATATTCAGAACAGATAATGGTGGTGGAAACGCTTTGTAAACTTTGAAGTACTGTCTGAGGGTGGGGGTTATGAATAACACCCCCTTGGCGCTGACTCCATGGCAAAGTTTTGCTGTCCCTCTTTATATCCTGCTGCCCTGCTTAATCATTAATTAAAGCTTAAGGGATTTGGGAATACAGGCTTCTGAAATTTGGACTAAACCCTCCATGTTATTGAAAAAAAGAAAGAAAGAAAGAAAAAAGAATCTCGAGTAATTAGCTTTTCTTTCCCTAAATGCTTTTTTGGGTCTCATTACAAACGAAGTGCTGGGCTAATATACCTTGTGTTGTGAATGCCTCACAATTCCTGCTAATTGAATTAAGCCCAATTCTCTGCAAATAAACTCTTGGTGTTCTTAATGGCAAATAAGGAACAGAGCTGTTTCTTTTTGGAACGGGTCATTACAAGGCCCTAATTACCAGGATCTCAATGTGGAACGCAAACTGCCTTTGTGCCTGTGCCTGACAATGATGGCTCTGTTAAGATCAAAGTCGCTGTATGCCCTTGGAATCTTCTGCCTCTTTTTACTCCACTTCAAAATGTTTAATAAGGACTAATCCTATTTCTAAGACAGTGGAGAAAGGACAAGAGAACAGAAGTTCATTGTGTATGTGTGTGTGTGTGTGTGTGTGTGTGTTGTTTTTCCAATTCAGGACAAATATTCCAAAAGTGATGCTCTGCTATTTTTTTTTTCACTTGGACACAGCACATTTTGAAGTTGCTAGTTCATGAAGGAATCTGCACAGGATCTGCACGCATGCCCAAGGTGAGCGCAGAAGCTCTGAGGTGTTGGGGTGGGGGAGATGGACGCTATAGCTCTCAGATGGTCCAACACATGTATCAATAATGTAGTGCCAATTACTTTGGGGACCATTCTTTACTCTTGCGAGATGAGAAACTTTATTCCAGGGCTCTTGAGAACAGCATATATAATCAGCTACACCATTCTGATTTTAAAATGCAGCAGGCATCATTTCTTGCTGGCAATTTTGCTCTGATATGTGGGCTGAGTTTCTAAGTTTGAGATTTCTAAGTCAGGTGGGTGAAAAAAAAAATAATCCTCATGGTAGCCATCCTGTGTGAACATACGTGACTTCAGGGTGGGTGATGGTTGGAGTCTCCAGCACTCCAGAACGCTGCTGACCTTAGTGTCCAAGTCACAGACTCTCACGCCTTCACTCCAGCAGAACAAACTCTACACCATCCAGGAAGCCCAGGATTTGGATTCCCACATTGCTTCTTTTAAAGCTTCTCCCTCATCTCACTCAGTGCCCAAACATCTCACTCTTCTAAAACATGATGTTTTCTTCCCTAGCAAAACTCTTCCAACCCTTCTCTGATGGCAAAACTTATAAATTTAGCCCCCAGAACCCAATTCAAATGTCCATTGGAGCTAGTTGATGGCCTGTTTGTTTTGACTGCATTTTGCTCTCTCATTGGCGCTGGCGGCAACTCCTCAGAGTGCAAAACCTTTGGGCTTTAGAGAAGGGCGGATGTAAGTTTGAATCTTGGTCCTTGTATTTACTAGCTGTATAGCTTAGGGAAAGTCATTTTGCCTCTCAGAACCTCTATTTTTTGCGTTTTGTTTTTTGATTCAAGTCTACAAAACAGGGATGATAATGGCTACCTAGTTTCAAGGATTGGTTTGGGTATAAGGTGTTGAGAAGAATAATGTGAAAGGCTGGGCAGTGGTTCACACCTGTAATTCCAGCATTTGGGGAGGCCAAGGAAGAAGGAAAGCTTGAGGCCAGGAGTTTGAGATCATCCTGGGTAATACAGCGAGACCACGTCTCTACAGAATTTTTAAAAATCACCTAGATGTGGTGGTTCACACCAATAGTCCCAGCTACTTGGGAGGTTGAGGTGGGAGAATCACTTAAGCCCAAGAGTTCGAGGCTGCAGTGAGCCACGATTGTACCACTACACTCCAGCCTGGGTGACAGAGTGAGACTGATAGGAGGTACCTATAGAAACCTAGAATAAACTTAGTTTAGCATAGTCTTTTTGCCTCAGCATGACCATTTTTGCTTAGACTTTATCCCTGACATGCTTTGAATCTAGCACAGGTTAGACATAAATAGATAAATTTCCAATAGGCAGGTTTTAGAAAGTGTTCAGCCATTCTACCGCAAGCCAAGTTGGCAGCTTACCCTCTCCCCCTCAGCAAATCTCCCTCAAATGCAAAACCAGGACAGCCCAACCTTTCAATTCATGGTTTAGCATAATCATCTCTAGGAAACTTTTCAGGTTCCTTGTCAAGGCATAAGATCAAAGATCATCCCTTGGCTGGTGGAAGCCATAGAAATGATAATAAGGCCACCTTTTGGTCAAGGAGTTTGTGGATTGCAAATGTCTGACAAGTCTCTTGCAGGAAAACCTCCTCCCCTTGTCTCTTCCCATCTAGCCCACCACCATGGCAGCAATCATGTGACTAACCCACCCATCTGCCTGCTGTTCATCACCTGATGTCAATACCTGCACTTACCTTCCCTTCATGATAATATGGAGCAGACCATGACCCAATCACCTTAATGACCCTCCCCCATCCAAGGGAAATGGTTAAAAGGACTCAACCATGAGCAGCCATTTTGCCACTGTCTTACTAAACTCTGGTGTGGCCATGTGCTCTTTGAGTTATAGCTGTTGCCTTGTTTTGCTTTGGCCCCCTTCCCTGCCTTGAGGAGGTGAATCTCTTCTTTCTTTCTCTCTCTCTCTCATTTACTTTTCAAATAAACTATATTTTCTAATCTAACTTTTGTGCAATTCTTTGCATCTTTCATGTAGCATCAGATCACACACCAGACACATCACTCTCCCAAGAGGCCTGACTTAACATTCTGGAGGTCCCTCTTGGGAGTGTGCCCTAACAGAGACCCTGTCTCAAAATACAAACAAACGATAACCTTTTAAAAATGTGGGTAAAGTGACAGGGGCATAGCAGATGTTCAATAAGTGGAGCCCCACCTCATTATTCCAGAACTAATGGGCTGCATTTTGATTACTTGCTTATAGGTCCATTTCTGAAGGAAGAAACATGGACTTCATTGTCCCCCATGGCTGAATATCATCTCCAGTACCTCACGCAGAGCTGGACATGCATTTGGCTTTAAAAATGCTTACTTCATAAATTTAAAAATGAACAAATGAATGAACACCTGCAATATGCATTTATGGACTGGAATTAAACAGGGCCCAGCATGCAGTAGGTGCTTAATAAGTGTTTGCTTCTGAATGAAGGAAGCAAACTTGCAGGGATTTAAATGGAAATCAAATCCAAGGGCTTCGTGATTTCCCACAGAGAGAACAAAATTCCCCAAACCCGCCTGCCAGAAGCAGCTCGCATCAGCTTACGGTGGAACAACAATGTTAAATTATTGCTTAACTACTTCTCATATGATGATCCTCTGTGTCTCACCAGGAAAATCATCGCCATTCTCTCGGTGCTGAGAACAGCTGCAGTTAACATGTCTGGGGTGCCTTTTAAACACGATTCCCTCTAACAAGTCTAAACTTGATTTCAGTGGCTGCGTTTCCTTGTAACTCTGGAGAGCTCCCTTCCAGGAACCCGACACATAACCCATGATTCAGGGAAGAGACTCACCATCTACCTGCAAGCAGGAGAGGCCTGAGTGGCATTGGCACAGGGACGGTAAGACAAGGGCGGGGCCTGGTGTGACTCTGGGCAGGGCTGGCAGCACACATCTGCCCAGAGCAAAGGCCTGGTGCTAATTTCAAACCAGACCTGGGACTCTTGGCGGTTAGCAGAGGCAGCCAAGGGAATGCAGATGCGTATTTGAAAGCAGACACATCTATTTCCGGTTCTTTTAGTCTGTGAGTAGAATGGGGGTCCTCAAGACTGAAATGGCAGTTGGGCTGCATCAGGCCTGTGCAGTTGGTGGGTTGGGAGGTGGGTCACTAGGGCCCCACAAGCCACGGGAGTAAAGATGCCAGATAAAATGTGGGACACCCGCTTATTACACTTGGATTTTGGATAAACAACACTTAGATAGAAAGGGAGAGTAGGGAAAGAGGGAAGGATGGGTGGGGGGACAGAGGGAGAAGAAGAGAGGGAGACAGAGAGAGGTACCATTGTGAGGATATCCCAAATACTGTATGGGATATACTTATACTACACAAATATTTGCGACTTATCTAAATGTTTGGTTGTAGGTATTAATCATCAATCCATCTATTTCTGCATTTCCACATGTTACACCTGGCAACCTTTCATGGGAGGGACAAGGTGAGGAAACTGTGCTCCTCCCTTGCTCTCCTCGAGAAGACACCATGGAGAGAGGAAGAAGGTAGAGGGATGGATGATTCCAAGTCTGTGGTAGCTGGAGCTGCAGGGCAGCTGCGTGGTTATAAGAACCTTTCCTGGATCTGACTGTGTGGGTTCAAATCCTGGCTCTACGGCTTCTCAGCTATTGAATGTGAGCAAGTTCCTTCACCTCCTCCTGCCTCCATTTGTTCATCCATCACAATGGGTTGTGGTGATAACAGTATCTATATAGCGTTTGAAATGACTAGAGGAAAATATGCCAAATGTTTGATGCAATGCCTGAAATCACTCAGTCAATATTATTATTCACCATCATTGTCACCAGGGCCCTCAGCTCAACTGGAGGGATTTTTGCCAACCTGGCTGAGAGGTTGCTTGCAGCACAAGGTAACTTCCTCTGATTCTCTAACCCAGAGGCCAGCAAACTACGTCTGTGTCTATTTTTATAAATAAAGTTTTATTGGGACACAGCTACACCAATTCATCTACATATAATCTATGGCAGCTTTTCTGTTACAAGGGTAGAGTTGAGTGGTTGCTAGAGATTGTTTGGCTTGAAAACCCTAAAATATTTACTATTTGACCCAAGACAAAGTATGCTAAACCCTGGTCTAACAACATGCTTTACTTTCCTATTGTTGCTATCAAAAATGACCACAAACCCACTGGCTAAAAAAACATAAATTTGTTCCCTGACATTTCTGAGTTTCACCGGACTAAAGTAAAGGTGTAGGCAGGGCTGTGTTCTTCCTGGGGTCTCTAGGGGAGGCATTTCCCTTGCCTTTCCAGCTTCTAGGGGCCTCTGCATTCCTTGGCTTGTGGTCCCTTCCTCCATCTTCAAAGTGCATCACTCCAGTCTCTGGCTCCATCATGGCATCCCTCCTCCTCGAACTCCCCCTGCCTCCCATGTATAAGAACCACTGTGATTTCATTAGGCCCACCTGAACGATCCAGGATACTCCCCTTATTTCAAGAGCCTTACCTTAATCACATCTGCAAAATCCCTTTTGCCATGTAAGGTCACATTCACAGGTTCAGGGGACATGGGCATATTTGAGTGTTACTTTTCAGAGTACCACACCCACCCACCCCGGGTCCCAGAGAAGGCAGAAGGCAAGCCACAGCCCCACCACTGGGAAGTAAAGAATGAACCTTGATTAACCTGCAGAGTGTGATGGGGCTTGGGGTCCCCTCAGGGCCCTCATGTCTGACTGGTGAGAGATTCTGGTCTGGGGAACAGGAGAGGTTGAGCTCACCTGGTCTCCGCATCCATGGGCCTCAGTATATCCAGGGTGGGAGGGATACCTAGAGGAAGGAAGGAATGGGACTAGCTTCCATTACTGAGCCCTCTGCATTCCTCCCTCTCTTTTAAGTGCTTCTGGCCCAAAGGGAGACAACACTCCATGTGCTCCATGGTCATGGACACAATGTTTGCATCTCCCCCAAATTCATGTTGAAACCAGAACTCCCAACGTGATGGTATTAGGAGATGGGACATGTGGGAGGTGATTAGGTCATCCTCTGGGTGGAGCCCTCATGAATGGGATTAGTGTCATTATGAAAGGGACCCTAGAGAGATCCGTCACCTCTTCTGTCATGACTCTGTCACTCCTTCCACCATATGAGGGCACAGCAAGAAGGCATTGTCTATGATGAACCAAGAAGCAGGCCCTCTAAAGATTCCGGCACCTTGACCTTGGACTTCCCAGCCTCCAGAACCATGAGGAACACATGTTTGCTGTTTAAGCCATGCAGTTTATGATATTTTTGTTACATCAACCTGAATGGAGAAGACACCCCTTCACCTACTTAGTGAGGCACTGCCTACAGCATCCTTGAAAAGCAGCAGCCCCATTTCAGGAACTCTCCCAAAGCCAGGAGGCTCACTACCCTGCAGCAGCCAGAGAGCTTAGAAGAGACCAGGACATTTGGAGTCCAGGGAGGCACAGGGCCTCAATGACAGGAAGCCTCCAATGGCCCAAGCAGGTGTTACCTCTCAGCAACCTTGTGAGGGGCTCCCCCAGGCTCTGCCTGCATGTTTCCCATGAAAGAGAACTCACTACCTCCCCAGACAGACAGGAAAGGCCACGCTGGAAAAGGCTCCCTCCTCTATTTAACCTCCACATGCCTCCAGGCAAGGTTGACTCACACAGCCTCACTTCTAGCCAACCTGAACCCTCCCCCTCTGACAACTTTTCATCTATGTGAAGGCCACAGTCTCATCCCAGCAGCTCCTTCCTCCATTTAAGTCTCATCTTCAACAGTTCTGTGTTTATGTAAAAACTGCAGTGACACCAGGAGAGTCATGTTCCTGGTTTAGGAAAGAGGAGGGGCAGAGCCAGGTGGCCCCCAGGCCAGCCAGCATGGAACAGCTTTCTACGCCACAGAGCACAACATTTCTCTGGGGCCCCAGCCTCTCCCCATGCACCATCAGACGCCATGGAGAGGGGGCAGCCTCTCTGGGAGTGGCTTTGTTCTTCCAGACGCTTGGGAAGAGCTGTCTGATTCAGTGCTGTGCAGATGTGCTGCCTCTGGTTCACACGAGGACAGGGCTGCAGGGATGTGGGGGAGGCGAGATGAGGCTGGGGCTAAGAAGCCAGAACAGGGTCCTATATTTGTCAACAGGTCTGTGACACAGTGTCCGGGTGTGTTTCTAAAATGCAGTGGGGGACCTAATGACACTTGGCTGACTTCAGATGTGGAGAGAAGGGGATGCCACTGAGTTAGATATCAAATGGTCTGTACACAATGGGCTATGTGGGCCTTAGTCACTGCTCCTGGGGTCTAGCACAGTCTCTGGCACACAGTAGGTGCTTGTGGCACACGCTGTTAGATGTCTGCCCAATAACCATTTCCAATCACCTTTTCCTTCTCATTTCTCCATCTTGATTGCTCCTAGGGGTGACCAGTAAGATCGATTCTAGTCAATAAGCTGTAAGAAGATGAGTACTGGTGAGGACATCTTCTCAGAAAGCAATTCTTCAGCAAAAAACAGCCTCAAGAAGAAAAACTTCCCTTCATCCACTTGCTGCCTTGAAATACAGCGGGAAGTTGTGATACCCAGAGCTGTGGCAGCCTCCTTGTGATCATGAGACCACAGAGATGTGGATGAAAGTGACTCTTTTGATGGTAGTGAAGCAAAACTGTGGAGCAAAGCTTGGATTCTTGATGCTGTTGAACTGGCCCTGAAACCACCTGACTTCAGCCTGCTCATCGAGTGAGGTGCATAGTGCCTGGTTAATAAGCCTCTGATGGCCAGATGTGTTGTTTGCAGGCTGAAGTGTGTCAGGTTAACACAGCGCTTAACCACTATTTCCTGAGTTGTACTGGAAGGACGTATGGGATGTTCCTATCTGGTGAGTCAGGACAAGATAATTCCAACAGAACACAAAATGACTGGCAAAAGGCTGAAGAAATTAGGACCATCAACTGAGAAAATGGTTTTTGGCAGAAAGTCGGTCCCAAATGAAATCGTCGGTTTCCTCCCAGAGACTAACAAAAATATGAGGTTTCTGGTTCTGATTTTCTGTGCTTTTTGGGTAAGACTTTAAATTTATCTGAGGTCTGAGCCAGTGGAAATGTGGTGGAACAGAGGACTCTGGGGTTGACTAATTTTTATCTGTTTCTAGTTTAAGTGTTTCTCAGCCTCAGTACTGTTAAGACCTGGGGCTGGATAATCCTTTGCGGTAGGAGCTCTCCTGTGCATTGCAGGATATTTGTTGATGTCCCTAGCCTCTAACCACTAGATGCCGGGAGCACTCCCTGCCAAACTGTGAGACCAAAATGCTTCCAAACGCTGAAAAATATTTTCTGGGGTGTAGACTTCTCCCCCACTTGAGGAACATGCCCCTTGAAGTAATCCTTGGTAAGGAACTAACTCCTCAGGGTGTCCCTGTGCCCATCTGTAAAGTAGTTTGACAGTCCACTGAAGCAGTCTGCAAAAATGGCCCAGTCAATGTCAATTATTATTATGGGCTGGGCACGGTGGCTCATGCCTGTAATCTCAGCACTTTGGGAGGCCAAGGTGGGAGAATCCCTTGAGCCCAACTGGGTGTGGTGGCAAACGACTATAGTCCCAGCTACTCTGGAGGCTGAGGTGGGAGGATCACTTGAGCCCAGGTGGTGGAGGTTGTGGTGAGCCATGATTTTGCTACTACACTCCAGCCTGGGTGACAGAGTGAGACCCCCAACTCAAAACAATCAAACAAAAAACCAAACTGTTATTATGATTACTGATTTTAGAGGCAGATTTTGTTGTGCCTACTTTGTGACTTGGCTCTCACCACTTTTAGAGCTGAAAGGAGCGTGGATATTCATCAATCCAAGTTCCCATTTTACAGATAAGGAAACCAAAGTCCAGAGAGAAAAAGTGACTGATCCAATACCACATAACAACTAAACCACCAACCCCAGCACCAGAGTCCACTGACCTCTTCAATGCTGAACTCATGTTGCCTCTTCCTCTGTAATTAATTTATTTTTTAGAGATGGGGTCTCACTATGTTGTCCAGGCTGGCCTTGAACTACCTTCACATGTTTTAGCTGGGTGCTATGGGGCAGCACTCGTGTTGCCTCTTCCTGAAGTGGCAGTCTGGGCCACTCTTCCCCAAGCACCTTGTTCTACCTCCCTGGGGGTCCTCGACTCCAGCCAACTCAAGGATTTATTGGGAACAGACTTCCATGCCAGACGACACAGTAGGTTCCAAGGATACAGTGATCAATAAGATAACATGGTCCACCCTCCCCTCGGGGAAGTCTGCTTGGAAAAGCCAACATCGCACAAATAATCACCTATGAGCTGCAATTTAACCCACATGGAGCTCTGAAATTAAAGCAGGGATGGTGTAGAACTAGAAAACCCCAGTTCTGTCACCTTTGCCCCGTATCAGGTCCAGGACCCTTCCAGGACAAAGGAGAAGCCAGCATCAGACCGCCAACTTTCCCACAGAGGCGTTTTATCCCACCTCCTCCTAACTGGTGGAGTCAGAAGCAAGAATGTAGAGGATGTCAAGGGGGGCGGGAGTCACTGTGATTCTGAAGCTTAAGCAATCTCTGAGAAAGTCTGAATCACGTTTGGACTGGGGCAAAAAGCAAACAACATGGCCAATGAGATCCCTCAGGATTCTGCCAGCTGGACAAACCCTCATCTTAATTTATGTTATTCTAGGACCCTCGAGGCTACATCTGGACAAACCGTTATCTTAATTTATGTTATTCTAGGACCCTTGGGGCTACATCCTTGAGCTTGTTTCAGGAAGATGGAGGAGTTTGTGTGCGGTCAAAAAAACAAGGAAAGCCTGGTAGGGCTGGAACATGGAGCGTATATGCAAAGGCTGTGGGCGGAGAGGAGGAGGCAGAAGGGACAAACGTGAAAATGACAGGAAGTCAAAGGAAGAGGGACAGGGCAAAAGCCAGAAGTGTGTGGAGTGTCTTTACAAGGCAGGACCTCCAAACCATGTTAGGAAGTATGGGTTCTTCTGCAGATGACCATGGGAGGCCTTCAGAGAGGAGCATCACATGATTTCGCTTCTATTAGGAGCACATCCCTGCCTTCTGTGTGGAGGATGCTTTGGAGGAAGTGAGGCTGGCAACCAGGAGATAAGTCAGGAAGCCAGAGCTAAGGTCCTTGAAGAGAAAGAGATGGCCTGGGCTGTAGAGCAGTGTTCTCATCCAGGCGTGTCTGTTCTCTAGGGCATGTCTGGCAATGTCTGTGGTTGTCACAACTTGGCAGGAGGGATGCTACTGGCATCTAGTGGGTAGAGGCCAGGGACAGCCCCGTGCCACAAAAAAATCACCCGGTCTCCAAATGTCCACAGTGCAGAATTTGAGAAATCCCAGTGTTGAGGACGGAGAGGTAGACCTGAGAGGGGTTTCGGAGGTTTGGCAGGTGATGGATTAGATGTGGGGGTGAATAATGAGGAAGTAGCAGGGATTGGTTCTCAAAGAGGGAAGATTGGGGAGCAGTGAGGAGGAGGAGAGTGTTAGTCTGTTTGTGTTGCTGTCAAGGGGATACCTGAGGCTGGGTCACTTATAAAGAAAAGAACCGTGACTCGTGGTTCTACAGTACAGGAGGCATGGCGCTGGCATCTGCTTCTGGTGAGGCCTCAGACTGCTTTCCCTCATGGCAGAAGGCAAAGGGGAGCCTTTGTCCCACCGTGAGAGAGGAAGCAGGAGAGAGCAGGGATGGGAGACTCTTTTTAAGCAACCTGCTCTCAGAGAACTGGCTTATCACCCAGGAGATGGCGCCAAGCCATTCACCAGGGATCCGCCCCCATGATGCAATCTCCTCCCTCTCAGTATCACCTCCAGAATTGGGGGTCACATTTCAACATGAGATCTGGAGGAGTCAACCATCCAAGCTAAGTTCAGGAGCAAGTGAGGGGTGAGGATGTGCACAGTGGAGAGCTGCTGTCAGGGCGAACGATCACAGCAGCTTCCATATCCCCATGGCCCTAGGTTTCTCCCTGCTGGTCGGGTTCCCCTGTGCCCAGCCTCGCCCCCCATCTGCAGAGCCCACAGCCCCCTTGGTGGCGGCGGCGGAGGCAGACAGGGCTGCCCTCCCCTTTCTCAGCTCCAGTCGCTGCACAGCCACAGGACTAATTAAACATCTGCTGCAAGCTACAATTTGCTAAATTGCCTCACACTCTAACTTCTGGCAGGGACTCATCTGAGTTCTCTTCTAGAGGCCCAGGGCCTTCCTCCAAGCAGCCTCAGACCCCTAAATCCTCCCCCGCAAAGTCTTCCCCAGACTGTACTGTGTCTCTATCCCCCACAGGGCCATGGAGCGAGGCCAGGCAGGTGTTTCTCTTCTGGGACTGTGCCATGGGCAGGGTGGGAGGCCGATGGGCATGTTCCTCAAGGAGTTCATCACCAATTGTCCCCCAGAAAAAGACTGGAGAAGAAGATGAATAAGTAATCAGATATAACGACATGCCAAATTGAGTTTAATCAAGAACTAAAATGGATGAGACAGGAAGCACATTTTATGGGGGTGCCAGATGAGACTCTTTTCCTCATAAAACCTTAAGGAGAAGGGTCTAGGCAGGGCCACCTGCTTCAGAATTCTGCAGAAACCTCCCATGGGGGGAGGGTGCGGTGCTAGTTCAGAATGCAGATTTCTGGGCGCTGCTGCTGTAGATCCAGCAGGGGCCCGGTAGTCTAGACCCTTTATAACCAATAGGCCAGGTTGTTGATACCTATGAAGTCTGACAATAAAAGGATTGATGTACTCAAGCTGCTGTTTCTCCACTAAGCTTCCCCAATTCTGCTAGCGAGAGTGAATCCTGATGTAAAACATTGTTTTCTGCAAAGCGGATCGATCCATCTTCAGGCTCCACAACACCATGCCCTGGCATTTCCTGCTCTGCCCTTTCCCCATGATGGGGCACAGGGCTCCCCTGCCTGAGGGGCCTCCCCACTTTGTGCTGTCTGCACACGTTCCTCTGTGCCAACCCAGCTGTGCTCACCTCCAGGAAGCCCTCACCAGCCCCCCAAGGGGGGGGATCCTACCTTCCCACTATACTTCTGTGTTATCGTGTTTAAGACTGACACAGCTTCGATGTTGTCCCCTCCAAATCGCATGTTGAAATGCGGTCCCCAATACTGGAGGTGGGGCCTGGTGGGAGGGGTTGGATCCTAGGGGCGGATCCCTCCTGAATAGCTTGGTGCCCTTTCTGGGGTAATGAGCGAGTTCTCGCTCTATCAGTTCATATGAAAGCTGGTTGTTTGAAAGAGCGTGGCAGCTTTTTCTCTCTCTTGCTTCCACCCTCGCCATACAACAGGCTTGCTCCCCCTGGACCTTCCACCATGATTATAGCTTTCTGGGGGTTCGTCACAAGCAGATGCCAGCATCATTCAGAACCATGAGCCAAATAAACCTTTTTTCTTTAAAAATTACCCAGGCCCAGGCATTCCTCTATAGCAACACAAACTAGACAGATACAGTGTCATAGTTCTGTCAGGTAGGGCCAGCCCCTCTCCTTCCCCAAGAAGCAGGATTCACAGACAGCCCCCGTTTAGTGGACAAAATGGGCAGCCTCTTGGTGTCAGACCTGGGGCTGGACACTGGGAACACAGATATGGAGAAAACACAGCTCCTGTTCCCTGGGGACTTGCCCCCATTCTGTGTGCACTTGCAGTGAGCTCAGAGCATTGAGGTTTCAGGAAAGGGAGCTTCAACCACGTGCCACAAAATGCCTGTCTCCCCTACCCAGGCTTAGAGACGCAGCGTGGTAGATGCTTGGATTCTTTTTTGCCTCCAAACAGCACATGGTCCACAAGAGACTCCAATATTCCCAAAATTATAATAATTTGGACAGGGCCTGGGCTGCAGAAAAGGCTAACTAAGCCAAGAAACAAGGGAAACAAAATAGGTCTGTTTCTCTCTCTCTCTTTTTCTCTTGAAAGGGTTTGCCAACATCAGACATTTCAAGGACCAATACACATGTCTGTTCTTGATTTATGGATTGCAAATCATCCCTATCTTTCAATTAAAGGGGACCCTCTAAGAGTATCCTAATTGACAACATTGTATCAGCTAAGTCACCTTTATAATTGAAAGGTACAAAAGTGGACTGCCTTCTTTACTTTTAATCTTCAACAGACTTCTTATTAATATAGATGTTACCCTGGATTAGTAAATTGTGATGAGATGTCACCTTCCTTTTATAGTGAATAAGACTGCTCTAGAGTGAGGTTCTCACCTGGACCCTTGGAATCCCCCAACTTGGCTTCTAGAGATTATGAATGCCCTGAAATTGAATGTAAACTTGCATTTATGCGTTCTGGGGAGTCACTGGATTCTCTAAAACATCTGAGGCCCAAAAAGGGACCAAACCATCATGAAAGAATATCTTTTTCAAGGATTTTTACAGCAGGGGTATCCCCAAGATGACTTTTGAGGAGTTTTAACCTTATTTGTTGCAGCTAATCTTCACGTAACTCTTCAGAGGTTCACCCCTTCTTCCCATGGCCCCAGAGAGCCGAGTACAGAGAGGTTGGCTTCCAGAACATCTCTGGTTCCTGTTCCCTCTGGTTCTAAGATCCAGAACCCAGCTTTTTGTTCTTTACTAATGCCATGATGCCCCAGTTGAAAAAACAACAACAAACCACTAGATATTTTATAGGTTTAGCTGGATGCCCCATGACTGTATACCTGTCCTCAGAGGGCCTACAGACTCTTGGGAGAGACATCAATAGGTGCAATTACAGTAAAGTCAGACACCTAACAGTGATACTAACATGTGTCGTATACTGTCTATGTGCCAGGTTGTGAGCTCAGCATTTCATACGTATTATACTATCTACTTCTTGCAACAACCTCAAGAGCAGGGTCATTATTAATTTACATTTTACATTGAAGAAACTAAGACACAAAGATGTCAAGTGACCATCCCGAGGCCATATTGTTAGGAAGTGGCAACAGCATGTTTCTTCCTACCTCAGCCTTCCTTCTATGAATTCACTCTTACCTAGTCTATTAGCTAATGTGATTTGGAACTAGTTGGGATCAGGAACTAGTTTCACTGTCTGACCCCTGTGTGAGGAGGGCCCAGGGCAGGATCTGAGCTACCCCATATCTGCTGAGCCCCAGCTTCCCCGTTAAGCCTTCCAGATTCTACCTGACCCAGGTGACTTGGTTTCCTCCCTGTCCATTTCTGTCCTGTCCCATGCCCAGTTGTCTTCTGAGCCCCTAGCTGGGTCTTGCCCCATCTATGCAAGGCCCTGGTTCATGGCCTATTGCTGGTGGGGTCTTCCTTCAACTAAATGGACATGCCTTCCCTCTAGAAGTCTGAGGCTTTCAATCCCTTCATACATGCTTTTTTAGCACTTACTATATGCCAGACCCCACTTCAGGCAGTGGAAACATGGGGTGAACAGGATCCAAGCCTGGAGTTTCTGCTCTAAAAAAAGCTTATACATTCATATTTTTTAAAATATCTATTTCTTTCACCCAATATTTAATGAACACCTACTCTGTGATATATACTGTTGTAGATATCTGTACCCTTGTGGGTAAGGGGGACAGATGTTAAACTAGCCAACAAAAACATTAACAAGATTTATTTACACCGGGATGAGGGCTACAAAGAAAACAGAATACAGGGCTATGAAGGCCTAGTGGGTGAGATAATCTGGGACCATCCAGCCAAGGAGACAGCATCTGCAAAGGCTCTGAATGTCCAGGAGAAGCCAACTATTCTACACATTGGAGACAGAGAAAGCAGCCAGCAAATAAGCTACAGACAGCTTAAAGACCCTGGGTTGTTTAAAGAAGATGGCTAGTGTTGTTGGAGCCATAGCACATGGCAGGGAAGTCAAGTAGACACACTGCCGCCATGATGAGGGTGTGAATATTGTCCTATGGGCAGCGAGGACACACAGAGGAAGTGTCAACGTGATTTGATCTGGGCTCAAAGATCATCCCAGCTGCTGCATTTTATCGTTCCAGGAGTCCTCCCTCACCTTCCAGGCCAGACCCATGGGCTACTGACAGCCACCCAAACGAAGGCAGAAATCCCCACAAAGGCAGAAATCCCCACTCTTGCTGGGACATGGTTTCCATTCTCCTGAGGGTCATACCCAGACCTTAGTCCCCACAGTCCTGGCCTCCATATCATCCTCCCTCCTCCAAGCAGTCAATCTCTGATAGGCACTAAGCTTTCATTGAGTCCTGTTTATCTTTATTAAAAAAACAAAGAGCAAATGATTGAAAATTCAATGGTTGTATTAGTCAGAGTGAACTGCCTACGCTGGGCTAAGATGGCATCACCTCCAGCACCATCATAAAATGCAGAGGAAGGCTCAGCAAAGTAGACAGGGAAGAGTGGACAGGGAAGGTTGAACAACTCCTCCCACATGCTGAGCAAATGGTCTCTCACCCAACACTCCATCAGCTGGGTGATGTCAGACCCCAAGCCGCCACTGCATCAGGGACGATTCACAGATGAGCGCTGCTACCCAAGAGCTGGGTGCTGGACTATCCTAGCCTGAAGAAAAGGGGTAGTTTGATGTTTTTAAACCCCTACAAGGAAATGACAGGGTCATTTAAATATATTGAGCCAATGAAGAAACTGTAAACACAAGGAAAGATAAACAGCCTCAGCCCCTTGCTCCTGGTGTCTGTAAGGAACCCAGCCATCTATACCAATAAGTCATTTAAGAAGGACACACACACACACACACACACACACACACACACACAAACCCTATTCTTTTTCAGTTTGTTTCCCTTTTGAACAACTGAGGGTTTTTCCGGAAGGTTCAAATTTCTCTTTGATTCTATAGTTGCCGTTGATGGCATTCAAAGGCCTTTGGGGGTAACAGGTGCATTTCAAATGAGTGGAAATAACAAATAAATTGGATCCAGGATTTACGGTATTAGCAATGTCTTTGTTCTCCTGCGTCAATGCCTGGCTTATGGGCGGCAGATCTACACAGCCCACGGGAGCCTAGGAGAGATTATGGGCAGGGGCTGTGACTGAAGGGAGAGCGAGGAGGGGGAGAGGGGGTGGGAGGTAGGAGGGGACTAGGAGGACCACCAGAGCCCTCACATGCAGCTCGACAGCACAAGCTCTAGGCTCTGCCTCCTCAACATGACTCCCTCTTCCCTCCACCCCACTTGGTGTCATGTTACCATCATTTCTTCCCTGGGTGACATCAACAACCTCCTCCTGGGCCCCCTGACTTCCTCACTTTGCCCCCATCAATCCATTCTCCAGACAGTGTCAAGATGATCTTTTCAAAATGCACAGCTCATCACGTTACTCCCCTGCATAAAACCCTCCTATAGCTTTCCCTGACACTTAGGCTACCTTGTGAGTGCCTGCTGGGGCCTCCAGCCTCTGCAGGATGGTCCTGCCTCACTCTCTCCATTGCTCTCTACACTCCAGAGCGGCAAGCAAGGCCCCCAAGAACCCCTTCCTCCTTTGTGCGGTCCTCTCCTCTTGCATGTGAGCTGGACCCAGAGACTTGCCCCTGAAGAACAGAATACAGCACAAGGGCTTGGAAGAAGTGAAAGGGTCCTTCCCCAGTCAAGCGTTCAGATGTCTGCTGCCCCAGACAACACACCTTGATTACAGCCTGTGGGAACCCTGAGCAAAGGACCCAGCTAAGTTGCATCTGAATTTCTAATCCCAGAAACTGTGAGATGGTAAGTCTTGTTGTTTTGAGTCACTGTGTTTTGGAGTAAGTTGCCACACAGTAATAGCCAGTTAATGCATCCAGCTACCTTATTCTCTGTTCAGCCTACATGCACAGCACATTTTCCTTGTCCTGGGACCCTCCACATGCTCCACCCTCTGCTAAAATCCCACATGGTTGCATCTTTTTCATCCTTTATTTCTGACTAAGGTGTTGCATTCTCAGACCTGATCACACTATCTAAGTAGTGACCCTATCCACCATTATTCTTTAAACCCTGTTCATTCCCTTCATGGCTCTTACTATGGCTAGTAATTATAAATTGTTTATGTATGGATGGATGGATGCATGGATGGATGGATGGATGGATGGATGGATGGATGGATATACAGATATACAGACAGGTTGAACGGGGGGTGGATGGATAAATAGATATACGGAGAAAAGAGTCATATAGATGCATTAATGTGTATTCAGAGGAAGATGGCCATTGTGGCAAGGAGACTTGGGATTAGGGAGTTTTCATCTTAAAGCAGGATTTGCTAACTAAAGTTTATTTGGAAAATAGCCACACCTATTTGTTTTCATACCGTCTGTGGTTGCTTTCCCATGAAAGCACAATTGAGTCGTTGAGATAGAGACAGCATGAACTGAAAGCCTAAAATGGTTACTACCAGTCTTTTTCAGAAAAATGTTGCTGACTCTCAATCTAGAGGGAGGGAATTCGTGGGATGGGTGGAGAACATAGAAGTAGAATGGGAGTTGTTCTACGTGGTTTTAAAAGGATAGGAAACGGGACCAGGGTCTAATGTGCAAAAGACAAACAGGTATGAGGGCAATGGGAGAAAGAATATTCTTAGACTCTGAGATGCCCCCGCAAAGAATCAGGCTTCTCTGGGCAGTAGGGAGCACTCTGTCATTGGAGGTATGCAAGGAGAAGTTACACAGCCACACTCCAGACTGCTGCAGAGATATTCCAGCATGGCCTCCGTTACTGGTCAAGGATTCAGGGCCCCTTCACTTCTTCCTGCCATGAACTTCCATAGAAGTCAGGGGATACCTACATACCACTTCTCAGGATAACATCTATAAATGTGTGATATACATGGAATTATAAAAGGAACTTAGATTAAAATATAGATGTATCACATCTGTAGTAGAGAAACGTGTATGTGCTTTTTAATTAACATGTTCAAGAACAGCATGCAGTGGGGAATCTCATAACTATGAGTAACTTCACAATATAAGTCAGCAAACTTTCACATACAGGTGAAAATCCAGCCCACGACCTGCTCCTGTAAATAAAGTTTTATTGAAGCACAGTCACTCCCATTTGCTTCCATATCATTTGTAGCAGTTTTTCTGCTAAATGGCAGAGTTGAGTCGTTGAGACAGTGACCATATGGGCCACAACACCAAAAATATCTACCACCTGGCCCTTTATAGAAAAAGTTTGCCAACTCCTGGCAAAAAGGACTTTCAAAACATTTGAAACACTGTAACATAGAATGGAAATACCTGGGATGTAACCGAGGACAAGGTCACAAGTACAGCTAATACTACTGTGGCTTGTTTCAAAATTCACACGTGAAGGGCACAGTCAACTTCAGGTGAAGGCTAGGTAAGCAGTGATAAGGGGAGGGAGGGATTGGGGAGTGGTTGCTTACTGAGTGCAGGGTTTCCATTTTTGGTGATGAAAAAGTTCTTGGATAGACAGTAGTGATGGCTGCATTACCATGTGAATGTACTTAGTGCTTCTGAATTGTACACATTAAATTGTTCAACACAGTAAATTTAAAGTTATGTGATTTGCACCACGACAAACATGTACTCAAAAACAAAATGATACATTTTTACCATCCAAATTCATGAATCCCCTAAAATTCCATCCACAAACTCCAGATAAAAACTCTAATAGCTTATCTAGACATTTCCTTTCAACCTTATGCTGGGTGATTTCTGGTCCTGCTCTGGAAAGAGCTGTGACTTCATCTAAGAAGTGGACATGGAGCAGGAGGAGTCTACAAAGGGTTATTCCTATGTGGAGGGGGCAGTCCCCGTAGCATTTTGCTTGTGGGGGTCAGCTGGAGACACCTCTGAATCTGGGGTCCCTAGCACCGCTCATTCCTTCCCCACACAGGCTGCCTTCCATCACCATCTTGCAATCTGCGGCACATGCAACGTCTCGCAGCCTGTGTCTGGCAGAGCTTGAACTTGAACCTGGGCATAGGGGCTCCAGAGTTCATGCATTCAACCACCACAACAAACTGCCTCCAGTTCCCTCCAACCTTGATACTCTGGGAGTCTAAGTTCTTAAAGACACTCTTCAGGCCATGGATTAGGAAGCTTGGGCAGACCTCATTCCACACCTCTTACTCTTCTGCTGGGGTGAGAGTGTTGCCTCTCATGATGAGGACACAGAGGGACACAGCCCAGTCACAAGACCCTTAGGCATGCAGGCTGCGATGGAGTATGTAGTTACATCACTGGGTTCCCCCTGGGAAACTGCACCAAAGGATAAACCTCTAGCCCACCTCAGGAACCAAGGACATGAGGCAGGCTGCACGGGTCCCTTTAGCTCCTCTCTGAGCTTGTGTTCTACCAACCGCACAGCCTCCCTGAGGCCTCTGAAGCCAGCAGGCTCAAAGCGTGCACTTATCATGTGGAAAGCAACGTCTGAGCCGGCAGCCTGGAATGACAGAGGCCTCAGATGCCCTGCAAAGGCAGGATGCCTAATTGTGGAACTCAATTTTGTTTTCATAGGAATCAATTTGGAGGGATTTTCATTTTCAATTATTCAACAACATCCAATTTTCCTTCTACACCTTGGTCAGACAGGAGGAGAGAAATTGCATATGTCAATCACCCCAGAAAGCCGCCGACCAGCCTGAAGTAACCCCGCAGCCCCCTACATGAAGAGAGCATGACGACGACGTGGGAATGTGCCCTGGCTTTTCTGAGACAAATGGAGACACCAGATGGCCTTTTGCCCTGGACTCCAGGACACTGTCTGGCACTTGGTCTCCCTGTCAAGTAGGGAGACAGACAAGCTCCATGCAGTGAGAGTGACACACTCAGGGGAGGAGAGGAGGGAAGCGGTCCCTTCCTCCCGGGCAGCCTCTGCCACCTGCTCATCTATCACCACAGAAGCTCTTCCCAGGTCCCTGGAAACAACAGGGGCAGGGCAGTCAGGCTAATCCAGTGTGGACTCCAGAGCCCCCTCCTCCCTTCTCCATGACCCTGGGGACATTAATCCTTCTGAAACTTGGCTTCTTATTCCTCCGTGTGGGCATGAACACTTCTATCTCCCAGGCCCAGAGAGGACAAGCTACTCACCCAAGTTTCCCTCACTAGTTAGTGGCATATCCTGGATTCAAAGCCAGAGATTCTGGCTGCAGGACCTCATCCTTAACATGTATACTGTAGAGGGCAGTGCCCAACACTAATTGAGCTCTCAAATAGACAATGTCAACGATTCCCTCTGATAGAACGCTCCACGAGCTATGTCACATTTGAATCTGCTAGCTGGTCAGTCTCCTAGAGGCGGGAGCTACCTGACTTCATACACTTCCCACCTGGTACCTGGTTATCTATCTGTTCACACACTCAACCCCTGGACTCACTTCCAAAATAGTTACCAAGTGCCAACCATGTGTCGAGTCTTGTGCTTGCAGAAGAGGATATTGAAGAGAGTGGGTGTTCACTCAGTCCTTGCACAAATATCTGGCTGCCCTCTGGGACTGCCAGTGAATGAGGTGGTGGGGGGGAGGTGACAGTAGTGTAAGCCGATGGGTGTTAATGGTTAAATGTGCTAAAGGGATGGAGTTCCAAGTGGGGTGTGGCAGTGGGCTTGCCCAAGTGATAATGTTTTGTAAAAATGACAAGTAAGTTCTGAAGATTTCCTATACAGCATTTCTATAGCTGTGACTACTGTATTACAGACTTAAAATTTGCCGACTATTTCTTTGTGCTGGGCAAATTTTAAGTCTACGATGCAGTATTCATAGCTACTGAAACTATACTGAATAGCAGATCTCCAGAACTTACTTATCCATTTCTGTGCTATATTAGTGAGAGCCCACTCAATTAAAAACATGTATATGTTTTTAAAATTTGCTAAGTGGGAAGATCTATGTTAAGGTTTATGCCACTGCAGTTTGAATGTTTGTATCCTCTCCAAAAATCTTGTTGAAATGTAATCCCCAGTGCAACAGTATTAAGAAGTGAGATCTTTAGGAGATGATTAGGCCAGGAAGGGCCTGCTCCCACACCCAGGATTAGCACCTTATAAAAGGGCTGGAGGGAACTAGAGACCCTTTGTGCCTTTTATCTTGCACTATGTGAGAACACAGTAATGCAATACCATCCTGGAAGCAGAAAGCAGCCCTTGCCAGACACTGAATCTGCTGGTGCCTTGATCTTGGACTTTTCAGCCTCCAGAACTCTGATAAAATCAGTTTCTGTTCTTTATAAATTACCCAGTCTCAGGTATTTTGTTATAGCAGAAGGAATGGACTAAGACAAGATTTAAAAAATAAATAAAACAAAACATTAATAATAATAAAGGGGGTAGGAGGAGACTATGGGAACTAATGAAGATGTTTATGGTCTTGATAAATTAAACCCTAACCCCTAACCCTAACCCTAACCCTCAAAGGTTTCATGGGTATAGATGTATCCTCATGAAACTCATGGATGCATCATCAGAATGAATATGTTACATATATACAGCTTTTTATGTGTCAATCACATCTCAATAAAGTGGTTTAAAAATTAGCACAAGAGTTCCACGTTTATTTTATACCCCAAGATTTTGCCAAAGTCCTTTATCAGTGCAAGGAGGTTTTTGACAGATTCTCTTGGGTTTCCAAGATATAGAATCATGTCATCCGCAAACAGGGATAACTTAATTTCCTCTTTTCCTATTTGGATACCCTTGACTTCCTTCTCTTGTCTGATTGCTCTAGCTAGGACTTCTAACACTATGTCGAACAGGAGAGGTGAGAGCAGGCAGCCTTGTCTTGTTCCAGTTTTCAGAGGAAACGCTTCCAATTTCTGTTTAGCAGTATGTTGGCTGTGGATTTATCATAGATGGCCTTTACTATTTTGAGGTATGTTCCATTTATGCCTGGATGTTCAAGGGTTTTTATCAAGAAGGGATGCTGGGTTTTATCAAAAGCTTTTTCTGTGTCTAATGATATAATCATGGTCTTGCAGATGTTGAACCAACCCAGCATCCTGGGGATGAAGCCTACTTGGTCATGGTGGGTGATTTTTGAGATGTGTTGTTGGTTTCAGTTTGCTAAAATCTTGTTGAGAATTTTTGCATCTATGTTCATTAAGGATATTGGCCTGTAGTTTTCCTTCTTTGTTGGATCTTAACCTGGTTTGGGTATCTATGTGATGTTAGCTTCATAAAATGATTTGGGGAGAATTCCGTCTTTCTTGATTGCCTGGAATACTTCAATAGGATTGGTATCAGCTTCCTCTAGTAGGTTTTGTAGAATTCTGCTGGAAAGACGTCTGGTCCAGAGCTTTTTTGTGTGTGGGTAGTTTTCTTATGATGAAGTCAATTTCCTGGGTTGTTATTGGTATATTTAGCATCTCAATTTCTTCTTACTTCAACCTTGGGAGGCTGTGTGACATCAGAAAGTCCTCCATTTCATTTAGGTTTATGAGTTTGTTTCCATACAAGTGTACATAGTAATCTCTGATAATCTTTTGTATTTCTTTGGAGTCAGTTGTGACTTGATCTTTTGCACTTCATATTGTGTTTATTTGGACTTTTTCTCTCTTCTTCTTGGCCAGTCTGGTTAAGAGTCCATCAATCTTGTTTA